>CM037459.1:19089646-19258500 GCA_021014325.1 Plazaster borealis | reverse complement strand
TAACTTCCTGGCCTGGTGCTGGTGTTCCATCCGGGTACTTAACCGACAGCTGCGATGGGACAGGAAACAAACCAGATTTATAACCAGTGACATTTTTTTTTATACTATGAAAAAAACCTAGTTCATACAAGCAGATTGAACCTGAAGACGATGTACATCATAACAGTTGGCAAATTAGATGATACCATCATTAAGTGGGGGTTTTTGGAGTTTACAATAAAGGTCACCCCCCCTTCCCAAACTGCTTTACAAAGGTAAGCCACACCATTAGTAGAACCAAGGGGGGAATTGGATTCTAATAATTCTGAACTCAACAGGTTTTAAAGTAAAATAAAAAAATTAGTATACCTTTTGTCACAGTTCTTTGAGAATGTTGAGCAACGGTACTAACTATTTTATGAAAACTGAAAAAAGAAAGTGTTGGATTTTTTCTTCTTGTGATTAATTCTCCATGAAAGTCTTTAAAGACTCTAAAGTACTTTGAGAATTTCATTGATAATTCATGAAATAAACTGTTTTTATTTCTCCGATTAACTCATAAAGATTGCCAACCACAGGCTGACATTTAGTACTTACAGCAACCTTGAATGGCATCCCAGGTTTAAAGGTTGATGGTCCATCAAAAGCCAGAACCAATGGGTCTGAGGTGATCAGACCTTCCCTGCTCAGAATGGTCTCTGAGAGAGTCACCCCTGAATAATGAGAGAAAATGCCTCTTGAAAATCTGTTACCTCTCATGTTACAATAAGGGAATAAAAGAGTGGACGATGAGGTCTTAAATGGCCGTTATAAAACCGGCAGGGTCCTGGCCATGCAATCCAAACCGAAGGCACGGTCCTTTATCGCACAGCCATGACCCTGCCAAGTTTTAAGCGGCCGTTTAAGACCTCATCTTCCACTCTTTTATTCCGTTATAGAAACATTCTGTTAAAAACATAAAAAACCTTTACATGTTGAGAACAGTTTAGCCTCACCTTGCCTCGACTCTACGTTGAATTGTTATCAATGTTGAGCACAAAGTAAACTCCTCATTCAAGTTTTGAACTTGCGCGCTTAAATTTCAAACTATCGCATGCAAGTTTCAAACTTGCCTGAGCCAAATATGTGACAAACCAACTTAAACTGGGTCGTGAAATTTGCGTGCTCTGCGCAATAATCTGTTAGTGCCCTCTTTTGACTCAATTTCCTGAGGCTATGTTTAAACATGGCCATGTGATGTCCTCTCAACCAATCAAAATAGATAAACTCTCCCCCAGGTATTTATGAATATTGTTTGTCAATTCTAAATACCGGTACTGTATAAATAAGGCACGACATGTTAAACAGAATTCCATGAATGTATTCTAAAGCACCTAATGAGAGACTGAATACACTACATATTTTGTTACCTGTTGCTTCTTCAGTGAAATTGACATCAACTTCGAGTTTACTACTCCAGATGGAAAAGTCACTGGAGTTAAGATATAGCTCTTCCCCACTGACCGTGACCGTGCCACAACCAGAGTCACCAGTATCCTGCCACAAATACAAAAAAAAGGGCCGATAACAAAAACCATATGTATTCCATTTCCATAAACATCTAACCCTCTTTATAGAACCACAAAAGGAACAATCTTCTTGGTGAAAACTTAACCCCATTATAGAATATATCAGATTGATATAAAAACCCAACCCCCCCCCCCAAAAAAAAAGGGTCCTATTATTATTGACAATTTGTAAAGACTCCGAGTTGAACAAACTAGAACAAAATAGTGAAGGATGCCGGTGCTCTCACACACACTTGACAGATTTACAACCCACTTGTTTCTTCACAGTTTGGGTTCAAAGCCAATCCTGACCTAAGTCAAAAGTCATCTGATTTTTCTTGTTTACAATTGCACTAAAGCAACCATTTACACTCACTTGAATGTTACAATGAATGAATAACCTTCCAGGAGGTTCACAAACTCAAAAACTGTTCCCATCAGTGACTAAGTATTTGATGACAGGATCCACAAAAACATGTCAATTTTCATGAAAACTTGAGAATAACAACTCAACTGTCTAGTTAAATACACACTAATAATCAACTTTGTTGTGTTTTCTTCCCACGTTTCAATTGCGTTCTTAATTAGTTTTGCTTTTCGGGCCCCCTTTGAATTGCCAATTAAGACAAGTATTGTTTTCAATGAGGGTCAACAGTTCAAGGAAATATTTAGCAAGAACCAATGAGTGAATTTCCTTGTTCATGTGTCAAACAGTACTTGTCAAAACCCAATACCATATGAGATCTCCCACTTCTTTTCTGAAGCGACCCTTGGATACAAAATCTGGATATAATTATCATTCCGTTTTCATTTTCTTTAAAATAACAATAGTTTCAATCCCAAAGTGCAGGAATTGTCCCCCAGGTTATGAGTGATTGTCATTTACCACCAGAGCATTTTGGGTCTCAGTTTCAATTTTGTTTAAAGGGATTGTATACGTTTGGTAATTGAAACCCACTGTTTGTTTCAATCTTATATAGTTGCAGATATACACCATAAAACTAACCTGTGTAAATTTCATTACAAAAGGTGGCAGCGTTTTTTAAGAAATTGCAGAAAATCTGGAGCGGTTATGTCCAAGCAGGAAGAATAATCTGCAATTTGAATACACAATCTGAGAAACGTTACTGCAGTAACGTTCTCAGATTCAAATTTTTGGGGATAAAAAGTGATATATTTTCCCATAACCGCAGTACTTCAAAGTGAAAAGTTTTCTCAAAATGCATTATACTATCCAAAGCTGCTGTACTTCTTACCAAGTAAGTTTTTATTGCCATAAATTTTCAGAGTCATTACCAAACGTATACAGACCCTTTAAAGATACTTTGTTCATGAGGGGCACTGTTTCTTGGGAGGGTGTAGGCCTACCTCGAGTATGGGTAATCATGGTTGCTTGTGGGAAGGGGAGCAAAGCTGAATGAAGTTTGAACAAAGGTTTAAACCAGCCTTGACAGTCTACTGAAGCATTGGTGAACCATGGAGGAAATAATTTAGCTAAATTCCTACCTCCATAGGAGAACCGACATATTCTTGCATGTTTTGTTTCAGTACAATTATACCAGCAGTAGTCTTTTCATTATGAACAGCTGGAGAGTTTTTTTAAAAGGGTTATAGGTTAGGAGTGGAGTGTCAAGCATAACCAAAATGGGTATGAATGGATAGAGAAAAAGTGGGGAGGAGGGCAGGTGAATGGGTATGGATGGATGGAGACAGAGTGGGGGGAGGGCAGGTGAATGGGTGTGGATGGGGGAGACAGAGTGGGGAGGAGGGAAGGTGAATGGGTATGGATGGATGGAGACAGAGTGGGGAGGAGGGCAGGTGAATGGGTATGGATGGATGGAGACAGAGTGGGGAGGGGGCAGGTGAATGGGTATGGATGGATGGAGACAGAGTGGGGAGGAGGGCAGGTGAATGGGTATGGATGGATGGAGACAGAGTGGGGAGGAGGGCAGGTGAATGGGTATGGATGGATGGAGACAGAGTGGGGAGGAGGGCAGGTGAATGGGTATGGATGGATGGAGACAGAGTGGGGAGGAGGGCAGGTGAATGGGTATGGATGGATGGAGACAGAGTGGGGAGGAGGGCAGGTGAATGGGTATGGATGGATGGAGACAGAGTGGGGAGGAGGGCAGGTGAATTGATATGGATTGATAAAGCAGGGCATTAATACTTACAGCAGATTCATATCTGAGGACTGGTCTCTCCCTATTGAGATAGCTGTACCAGCCTCGATATTGTTCAATTGTTATGTCTGCACTGAATGAACCTCTCACCGGGTGCCCATAGGTATACCTACATGTATGTCAAAGGATTTCAGAACTATTACTTGCAAGAATAATGACATCAAATTACACTGATAATCTGCAGGGTAGCTGTTGCTGAAAGTCAAGAGCAAAACAGACTGTTTGCAACAATCAAAAACTTTTTTAAACATCTTCTTGAAGTTGAGGCTAGCTGTTGCTTACAGTAAATGACACAAGGGATTTGTAAGCAAATGCATCATTGAAGGCCCGTGTCTGTTCATGAAATTATTAACTCTAAACCCATTTATTGCATGGCCATCACATCACAATAGGATAATGACAACACCCTTAGTGATGTGACGGCAAGCACGTACGGTAATTAGAGTTCATAATTCCACAGACAGCACCAGGCCTGGAACGAACATGACAGTACCCCCTTTAAAGGTGTTTACGTCTGAGTTTGTACCATCTTTGCTCTATGCACGCTCTATGCTACCTCCATGTACCAGCTTTGATTCTCTATTCCAGACAACCAACTGAATCATTACTAATATGTTGTGTAATACCAATCAAGAACCTTGGTAATTTCAGTTGAGGTATATATACAGTTCAACGAAATGTATCCTTCAAGCATGCATGAACTTGCCCCCCACCAACTGTTTATACTAGTACTGATCAGGGTCGATTTCACTAAGAGCCAAAATTCATCTTAATGAGTTGCCAATGTCACCACAGTGATTTGCATTGTGACATCACACTTTGCTTAGCAATTAAGATTGATTGTAAGATCAGTCTTAACTCTTTGTGAAATTGGCCCTGGTCTTTGAATTATTTTAAAATTCTGCTTACTCACAAAATTTCTGACATTCATGAATAATATGTACACAGGTATACGTATCCTTGGAATAAAACCATTTCAGAATACTTGTATTATAAACAGATTTCATGGAATATATTTATGAATGTCTTGATAGTAAAAGCATTCATTAATTACAGGACAATTTTTAAAAGGTCTAAACTTCCTTTTGAAGATTTAAAGCAAATGAGGTGATCCACCCATTCAGTTCAGAAATTGAAGCTGTACATTTGTAAGCTCACTTTGCAATGCAAAAACATGTACTTGTGACCTTACCTTGCACATATGCGGACATCAAACTCCTTGGCATTGATCAAAATGAAGGGGGGCATGGTTGCCACAATCTCAAACTTGGGAAGCACTGTAACAAATATCCAAAATAAAAGCCTCATCAATGTGCATTCAGAGTGATGAGCAAACTTAACACACTTCCCAGCAATTTACAAAAATATAGAAAATTTGTGGAAAATAAATACCCATTTCAATCCAGTTCTTTTTATGCAAAAAAAAACAAAAAACAAAATAGCGATTGAACATCAACCAAGTGAACAAATTTCAAAGCAGTGCGTTAGCATTTTCATTGAATGTTTTGCCAGTTAAAAATCAGTTACACGACAGGCAACTTTTTCAATCTGGCATATTCATGGCAACCATTGTTTTCTCAAGACAAAATAAGAGCACTTAATCACTTTGTGACTGTGATTGGCGTTTTCTATCTTCAAAAAGGCACAGTACACGTTTGGTAATTACTCAAAATATATATTAGCATAAAAACTGACTGGTAACGCAGAGAGAGAGAGTTGATAGTATAAACAAAACAAGAAAACAACTCCCTCTGAAGTAACGTAGTTTTTGAGAAAGAGGTAATTTCTCACTAAAATAATAAAAACTTCTTGCAATAAGTTTTTATTCCTAACTGAAAGCACACCGTAATTTGTACAACAAGAATGTATTTTCTTTCATCATTTTCTTGCAACTTCGATGACCAATTGAGCCCAAATTTTCACAGGCTTGTTATTTTATGCATATGTTGGGATATCTTGTGCTCATACTTTTTCATACTCAATGTAGTATGAGTAATCCCAACCCCCTTTTCACTCTATTTGCAACACACTGTGCATGGTCTTATTAGTCTTATAAATGCACACTTTGTGGAGAGGTACAACACTGGTAAAATTTGTACAAGTATTAACAAGTCTCTGTAAAGCCCGGCATACTTCCTGCGACTGCTTCGTGCGAAGCGAATTTGACGTCACAGCTCTGTTTTTCGCTGCAAATTTTTCGGAAGAGTTGAGCACAGGGCAATTCTTCTGAATTGTTTGTTGCGAATTTGCATCGCATTCACATTCGCAGGAAGTATGAACCAACCTTAATAAGTCTGCCATTCCATGGGATTTACTAGCTTTTACGGGACTTAACTTGGGCCTACCCCTTAGTCTTGGTGCAAGACGATGTTGTTCCTCATCACTCAACTATCGCAATTCCCCCTCTACCCGAACACTAGAAGGCGTTGTTACGAAAACTTGAAATATTCCATCATATGTAAAACGACTTGTGTCGCTTCTATAGCAAACGCCCTCCATTGGTGAAATAGTCTAGCCGTGTATACAGTGTCGAGTCACTAACAACATGCTAACAATAACGTCTTGCACCAAGACTAGCTACCCCCATGTGGCTTGACTGAAAATACATTAGAAGGAAGCAACTTGACTTGACTTGACTTGACTAGACTAGACTTGATTTGACTTGGAAGTAATTATGAATATGATCCAGGTTGGTTTGGGAGGTCATTGAGGATTTCTCCACCATCCACCATGGATATACCAGTGGGGAGACTCTGGTAGGGGACTGACCCCCTGAAGTGCAAACCAGGGGAGCCATCAGCTTGTCTGGAGCATGTTGTATGGTTGTACCATGGTTGTATGTTGTACCAATCACAAGTTTCATAATCCTGTTATGTGAAGGACAGTGAATCCGCTTAATTGGATAAACAACTGTAGGAGCATCCAATGAAAGACAACAGCCTTCCATCACAGACCGCACAATTTCCTTGTACATTCTTATAATCACATTGGCACTTGGGCACTATAGTGTTGCTGCAGGATGCCATTTGTTTAAAACATTAACATGTTTTTCGGCACTTGTTTTATATACTACCTTGGATACTTCCTCCGCCATCTGTCATTTGATTTGGTATGGTTCAAGAGTGTGCAATATTCCCCCATATAACTATTTTTTAAGTGATGAGGAAATTGTTAAACCTTGGGGAATAAAATACTGTTCAAAGAGATCACAAAAAGCCTACTTGTTGTAAAAATGGTATTTGGTAGAATAAAGCATCCAGCAAAATAATTTGAAGTGCCCCCGTTGATTAGAAATCAATAAAAGTAGGTTAACAAAAATTGTATCTCTAAAAAATCCTGTAGGCCACTTTCGGAAATTTGTGAGTGTCTGTTTGAATGTTGCCCTCAAAAAGTGGCCAGAGATGCAGTTGGTACCCGCTACACCTGGATGGATTCAACATTCTTGATGAAAAATACAGTTGACAGTTTTTCTTTGTGTTTTCTCAACAAGCACACACTCTATTCAACATTCAACTGAAACTTTCAAACATGACTTTTCTTGTATCTTTTTTGATAATGTTGCCTATAAATCAGTAATATGTTCACAAAAAAAACTACCTTTAAAAGGCCCTGTACACTATTGGTAAGCGAAAAACCTTCATGTTCACAGATTCACACATAACTTACATGATTTTAAGTAAGTAATGGTAAAAAGGGTTCCTTAAAATATTTCTGCCTAAAATGATATCGTTTCTGAGAAAAGGGTAAAACAATAGTTTTTATCACGCGCGATAAAAACTCGATGTTTGAAAAAACAGAAAACACATGAGGTCTCTTTTCACTATTTTCTCGTGACCTCGATGACCAATTGAGCTCAAACTTTCACAGGTTTGTTTACTCATGCATATGTTGAATCACACAAAATTTGGACACTGATTTTGAGCGGTTACCAAAAGTGTACAATACCTTTAAAACCCGCATGCAAAAAAACCACTGATCAGAGCATGTAAAATTGACCTTAAATGCAGAGGTCCAAACCAGACTATGAACGGGGCAACTCAGCTGGGGGTTCACATTCCTCTTACAATAATACCTTGCTTCAGGCACATTCTAAACGAAGACCTCTTTTTACCACTGTACAGATTATTATGACACTAGTAGCATTTGTACATAAATCCTCAGGATCTACAGAGCAATAAATCCTATACACACCAGTTTAATACATATATACTGCATGTCAGACTCATTTGGGATCTTGCATAAAAAACTATTTGATTTTCCTTCCTCCATGGACAGATAACAAGCATGACATCTGGTCCTTGGAAAAAAAGTTGGAACATTTCATTTAATACAAGTGCTGACCTACATGTGGTGTAGGCTTTAATAGACTTTTCAGGTTGATCAAGCACAATTTTTGAGGGCAAAAAAAATCGGAAATCAGACTTAAGTAGGAAGAATACCATGTCTGAGATAAATAAATTTGTTCAACTAAGAATTAAGAAGGGCTTGGCAACACATGCTAGAAAATGTTCAGGCCAAATGGGACTTTTATTCTTGGATTCAAAGATGAAGGCAGCTTCAGCAGATACAGAAATTCATAACACATAGATGCAACTGGCTGTTGAAAAAAATCTGGAAAACGTGATTCTAGGCTTCCGACCGAAAATGCACATCAAAAATTTAGGCCGTGCGTAAAAATGTATTGAGCGGAATTGCAATTCAACATGACTTGAGCGCGAGCAGCACTAGCAACCCTGCTAGGCTAGCGGAACTGAGGGCTGAGATGTACATGTACTAGTAATGGGAAATGCAATGAAATTATGGCAATGCTAGATTAATTTTATCAAATTAACAAATTTGGAAAATTCATACCAAATGGAAAATCAGACCAAATAAATGGAAAATTCATACCAAATGGAAAATCATTCCGAATGGAAAATCATTCCAAATGTGTGTCCAAATGTTTGCAGATTATTTTACTTCAATATTGATGTCTAGGGACTAGGATGTCACTGTGTCGAGCCCCTTGATTTTAGAGAAATCCATGATGACAGCCAACCCTCCCATAGGAAACACCTCTCACCTTCACCCATGTTGCGGGTTACATACATCCCAGTACTCAGTATCCAAGGAATGAGAGAGTTTAATCAAGAAACTCAACCCTGGAATCCAAGCAGGAATTATTTTCCCAGATGTTCAACAGACTTTGTAGGATAATCAATGTATTTTATAACAATAATGATATCTTCATCAATCTTGTTTCCATAAGGGAATCAAAGTGCAGTGAAGAGGTTTTTTAACAAGCACGGTGAGGCCTGGTTCTTGATAATTTTACCGAGACAAAGTCATTTAAACAACTAGTTTAAACCGATTCAACACACTTTGATTCCCATTCATAAATACCTTTTCATTACAAACATCCAAAAACCATGTTTAATCACTTCTAACTGTGTTTGTATTGCATGATTAAACATGGCCAGGTGATCTCCTATCGACCAATCAGAATTAATCAATTGTCCCAGGTATTTATGAATATCCAATGGTACATACAGCTGTGGTACGTATTCATACATACTTTCTTCTGACTGGGTTTCCATAAACAGACTTGAGCATTACCCCAGCACTATATATAGCCTCTGGAGACAAACTTTTTTTCTTCATCTTTTCTTATCATCTTACTTTACTTTAGTGGGTTACTTCTCCTGTTTACTTGACTTATATAGGATTTGAGGCATTGCATGGTGAGGTATCAATATATATTTGGTTTGCGGTAACACCATGTGTATATCTACTTGCTAGGTAGATTTTGTTCTTTGAGAACTTGTCTTGCTTATTATTCTACTGCCGCAGAGTAGAATATTCCGAATTCGGGGGACTTCTCAGTTCTTAAATCTACTTGCTAGGTAAATTTTGTTCTATGAGAACTTGTCTTGCTTATTATTCTACTGCCGCAGAGTAGAATATTCGGAATTCTGGAGACTTCTCAGTTCTGAAAAGAACTGTTCTTCTTATTAACCACTACCTGGGCGGGAGGTAGGAAATCGGGCGGGACTACTACTTTCGCTTTGTGGATCGGGGGAACTTCCCGTTAATAACTACACTGCCGCGGAGTGAGTCTAGGTCTCAACGTTTCGACTAGCCTGCTCTAGTCATCGTCAGGAGATGATGTTTCACTGTAGTGTTACAAAGCATTCACTTTTTTCCACATCTTGGTCATTCACTTATTTAAAAGCTTTATTAGAGGAAAGAGAGACCGAAATATTTAAAAATTAAATTCACAGACATGCCTTTAACAAGCACATGTAGCCTTGCAGTGAAAGCCAACATGCTTTTTAATTTCCCCCAAATCGTGTTCATTGAACTGAACATAAGACCTTGGAGGCTATCAGTGAGAGCCTGGTGAGAGGAAGGAGTCATTAATTTGAACTTTTGGGGATTTGCAGGTTTTTTCAAAACTGTGGGGCATTCTGGACACAAATTATTGGAAGTTTAGCCTAAGCATGCCAAAGACCTATATTTTTGGATGTTTGGCCGAAGCACTCTGAATTGAAACAAGGTCTTCTAAATGTTTTCTACTTGGTTTTTATCTTGGTTTTAAAAGCCCTACTGTGCAATCCGGAGCATTCTATATGGTTTTTCTCTTGATGTTTTTTTGTGAAATTATAAAGAAATAATTATTTTATTTTGTTTGCGTATCGGCCGAAATGTGCACGTATCGGCACACAAATCGCGCGTGTCGTCCCGATAATCTAGCTTGTGCATGGTGAGAACCAGGGCTTGTAATCAGGGAATGGGGGCAGGCGGGATAAAAGATCGGTCAGAGATCAACGAAGGATCACAGGCTAGTGTTTGACAAGTACCTGCAGTGAAAGTCAACATTATTCTTGAACTTCCTCACTCTGTATCATTTAATTGAACATGGTAACACCATTAAGAGATTAGTCATCTGGTTCTGTATGGAATGATTAAAAGCTTTAAGGAGGAAGGAGTCAATACTCCAGGGCAAGATACAGTGTAAGGGTATGTTCAGACAGCGTACTAAGTTAGACCCGAACCGGTTTAACTTTTACGAGCAGCGGGGGGTGGTCGTAAAAAAAATTCCCCTTGCGTTCAGACAGCACAGAGTTAAACCCGATCCGGTTTATCTTCGGTTTTAATAGGTCAAAGCAGACGCGACCCCATTACTCTAACATCCGGTTTTATTCATTAGAATTTGCGCGCCGAGATCATACTGCTGCCGAGTGCCCTGGATGATCATCGGAACATGTTATATATTGGATAAAAATGGCTCAATCGAACACGAAAAAGAGTTTTACCGCAGGGAGGTTATGAGCACTTAAAACAAACAAGAACACGACTGTAAAAAAATGAATTAAACAAACAAAACATGACTGTAAAGTGTACATAAAATTGATACAAACTGCCGAGGAAACTCACCGAATTAGCATCCATATTCCATGAAACAGAACACGTTATATTTTTGTGTTTTATACCACTGGTTCTGATTTAATTAATTCATAGTTTGTACCTCAATTGATTGGAAGTTGCGATCTCTCAAAAGCTGGTGCGGGCCGCGATTTTTATTCCGATTCGTTCATAAACACCACTATACACGTGCAAGTTACGTAAATACATGTACTTTTCAGTATTTCCCAACAACGTGGAGATTGCTGGCGCGTGGCCAAGGGAATTTCTCCTACACAGCCTCGCACCCACGGCAGTTCATTCTCCTAATAATAAAGTATAGCCACTAGTAACGGTGACGGCAATAAGCACATCCACGGGACCGGTGATGGATAACTATGGGATATCAGTGATTGATCACTATGGGATGGCAGCGCTGTGCATGTGGATTGTGAGATTCATTAAAAAATGTTCATGCTCCTTTGCTGCGCTCACACAACAAAACACGCTTGGAAAATATAATTTTGTTTCAGAAATTAATAAATCATGGGCGTGGGCCGTTGTTAAACTGCATACACCGATCAAGAGAGTTTCGCCAACTCGGTAAGCGGCAAGAACGTTTGTACTCAGTGCTTCGGCACTACAGACCACTGTATACCACTCAAGTGCTCCGGGTCCCGGGCGTGTGCATCGAACCGGGTCCCGGGTGTGTGCATCGAACCACAAAATGGATCGTCCGTTGTTACATCGAGTTAAACCGGATGTCATTCTGTCCACACGCAGTGTTAAAAGATAAACCCGAACTGGTTTAGACTTAGACCGCCTCGCTGGACGGTTTAAGTTTTGGGGTTTAGACCCGATCCGGTCTAACTTTTGTTGCGTTCAGACGCACAAAAGTCATAGGTTAAACCAGCGCAGCTCGTTTGGTACGATCCTCACCCTTGAGAGAACACATTACCCCATTGCTCCGGGAACTTCATTGGCTACCGATAAGAGAATGGATTCATTGCTCTTTTTTTTACAGAAACGCTTGAACAAAACTACTCCTAGGTATCTTTTCAATTTACTGTCATATTACACTCCTCCACGTTTTCTTTGGTCCACACTTGACATCGCTCACTTGATTGTTCCCCGTGCAAACAAAGTTGTTGGTCAAACAGTTTTCAGTGTAGCTGGACCAATGATTTGCAACAATCTTCCTCCAATCATTAGGACATCTTTTAGTTAGTCTCTATTTCGTAAAGCTCATAAGACTCACCATGTTAATTTGTACTCTGTGAGCTATGATCTTGATGGAATAGTGCCTTAGAAATTGTAATTGTTATGTTATGTTATGAAGGTAGGTCATAACCATGGAGATGTGTCAAATGAGGAACACTGCTGTAAAGGAAGGCCATACTCACCTCATAAGAAGATGATGAGACTTTTCAATAAACTAAAACAAAATGTACGCTTGATATACAAGCACCTACTAGTTCCCTATACACATTTGGGTATTATTTGAAGTACAAGTAGCAAGGTAAACAAAAGAAATGCACTTACCGTATTTATCTACTTTAAACGTTCGCTCAGTCCTTTCCCCGCCGCGTATGACCACAATTTTCCACTCTCCAAGCGGTGGGTTGGCGCTCATGGGGACCATGCGGTCTACAAGGCCCTCCTCTCCCACCTCATCAAGCCACTGGGCAACCCGGATATTTGAGGGGGTCTCAACCCAGATTTGAGAAATCTGTTCACAGATACAAATTAATGGTAATTAGATTGCCTTAAAATGATTATTAACTATGCCATTGTTTACTTAAGTATTGTGCATGACGATTTTTGGGGGGTTTTTTTATGAGAAATCACAAGATCGGATGGCCACATCAAGGTGAGGGCTACACTTAATTGATTTGGGCTGTCAACCCAAAGCAACTGTCACCAGGGGCACTTTCCCACCTACTCCTGGGGCTGAAACAGGGTTACCCCCTTCACAGTCCGTAAGGATGTAGGCATGGGTATCATCCACCAGGAGCCTGGCTGGTAGAGCAGAATGCACTACCTTCCCAACTTTTTTCGAAGCAATTATGGTTAAGTGCCTTGCTCAAGGGCACAAGTGTCATGACCGGGATTCGAACCCACACTCTGCTGCTGACAACACTAGAACTTGGGTCCAGTGAACTAGACCACTTGGCCACGACACGCCACACGTTCCTCTTTCGCAGCATCGTATGGTTTATTCCTTAATTTATTGTCAAGCCTTCTAAATCACATCCCCTACCTATCATAGCAACAACAAAAAACATCTATCAAAACCACAGATTTCTATTAAATATCATTTTAAAAGTATTAAAATCAAGTAAATTAAAAGTGAGGCGAAATTGTTATTATCAGAGTAAATGATGCAGTACGCAAAAACTTTCCCTTTAAGTTTAAACCTTTGAGAAACACTCTGCTCGAGTCAAAACGCGAGGTCTTTACCACTTTTTGCAAAGTGATCAGTACTTCTTGAACATAATCGTTAGCTCAACCCGTCAAAATAGAACAAATACTTACAGGTGTTGTATCTGGCTTCAAGTTTTCATCCAATGTGAGAACCCGAAACATCACTGAAATGGATTTTAAAAATTAAAATTAAAAATCTTAGTTTCAGAACGGATAAAAATGATTAGATTGATGTTTCTATTTATTACAAAAGATACCAATTTGGTAGCTTATATTTTATTAAGTCCATTACAATAAAAAAATAATTTCTACAATAAGAAACTATTGAAAATATGTATCACTTCAAAGATACTACAAAATAACTTACTTGACGGAAAGTACATATTGGTCCAAAGCATCCAGTGAAATTGTTTTGTAGGGTGTTGTTTCATTTTAAACAAAAAAAACAATTTTGTATCATTTTGAAGTGATGGTTGGCTGACCACCGATTGAACAGGTGAGTTTTTATACAACAAGATCTGTCTGCGAAAAAAATTCTCAGACTGAGAACTTGCATTCATCACCATTTGCTATCATTTTTCTTGGCAGTCACGGACTGATAATGTAACCAGGTCACAAGAACGATATTTCATATCAAAACCTACATTTTCTCAAAAAAATACAGCAATTACCAATGATGTATTTTCCCTTTAAGAATTGTTCAGATAAATTACCCACTTTTATATAAATGTTGAAAATGTAACCTGAATAAACTGAATTGTTGTAAAAAGATAAACATTAATCAAATAGAAATATTATTCTATGCATTTTACAATTTTGACTTACTATAAATTGAACACAATTACAAAGCCTTTGTGAACTTTCACTGACACTATCCATGAATAAATCTGTGTCTTGTACGGAACAAAAACTAGCCTCAAAGAAGCTGGGCCGAAGTTCATCCTATAATGGGCCTACAAAACATGTATCGATATCCGGAAGCTACCCAATATATCAAGGCAACAAGTTACATATATCCGGCATACACCACATTAAGCTCATTGAAACAGATGCATGGGATGTCAATTGATTTCATCTGCAGGTGTCAAACAAGGCCCAAGTTCCGTTCAGCAGAAAATATCTTTAAACAAGTTCCTCTAAGCGGAAAAAAAAGCTGCGAAGAACCAGTGTGGGTCAATAAAAGTACATGGCTTTTTGGCTTGCACTTTCTTGTTTTGCTATGCAAAGTTTTTATGTTAGCTAAGCAACTCTTTGTGCTTATAAAAGTAGAGTTACTGAAAAGGGCCCTGGTCTTTAAGCTCAATTGGTAATCAGCTTAACAATTGATTGGGTAAAGATAATCAAATGGTGTATGCAGGTGTAAAGCTGATGAAGTGCAAGATGTTTGGTTAGCTCTAGATTGCCTTATTTCATACAAGGCAATTTAAATTGGTAAAGAATAGAGAGGTAGGCATTGGCCATTTTGCCATTCCATTTGTTTCAGCTCCCAGTAGATTATGTGGTTAATATTCTGCATCAGGAAATTATACTTAAAGGCACTGAACACGTTTGGTAATTGTCAAAGACCAGTATTCTCACTTGGTGTATCCCAACATATGCATAAAATAACAAGCCTGTGAAAATTTGGGCTTAATTGGTCATTGAAGTTGCAAGAAAATGATGAAAGAAAAAACACCCTTGTTGTACAAATTTGTGTGCTTTCAGATAGGAATAAAAGGCTTTTGCAAGAAGTCTTTTGTTATTTTAGTGAGAAATAACCTCTTTCTCAAAAACTACATTACTTCACAGGGAGTCGTTTCTCACAATGTTTTATACTATCAACAGCTCTCCGTTGCTCGTTACCAAGTAAGTTTTTATGCTAATATATGTTTTGAGTAATTACCAAACGTGTACAGTGCCTTTAAGTAACATTTTAACAGCCGTCATCGAGACAATTTAATTGGTCGAACGACTCATCACATACTGATTGGCTGAAAGTGATCATGGTGTAGCGTGATTGGCTGAAAGTTATTGTTATTTTTTATACTTTTTTATTCGATATCCAACAGCGGATATCTGCCATTTACAGGTATCGTTTGAAAAAACAGATAAAATTTTAAGTTCAAATTACAATTACACAATACACGACAAAAACTTAATAAATACAGAAAAACAAGTAAACTGAAACCCACATTTACACATCCCCTGTTGTTAAAGTTGATTGGCTGAAAGTGATCATGGCGCAGCATGATTAGCTGAAAGTTATTGACATTCCTTACCTGATTGGCCCGGTTTGTAGATTGGTTTATCAGTCTGAATGAAGGTCTCTGAACCCTTGTCGATGACAGTGACTTTCTTCTCATCCATCACCTCGGTCTCCATTGATGCAAATCGCTTCATCTGCACATTGAGGATGACTGTCTTAGGAGATTCATCAAAAGTCGGGACCTGTTGGATGATAATAATAATAATCATAACAAGTGGCTTCTTATATAGTGCACATATCCGTCACTCAGTGAAGCTCAAGGCGCTTCAACATTAATTATTTTCCTGCAAGGTATTGTGGAGCTACGTTTTTGAAGTATGAGACCAATTCCTTTACATAGCACCATGTAATGGTTTACAAGGTGCTGTGCCGCAATATGCAGCCAATCAAACCAGGAACATCGGGGCGAACCCCTTCTCTTTTCGAAAAGTGCACTGGGTTCTTTTACGCACATTTCACAACGCACGGGACCACAGCTTTACATCCCATCCGAAGGACACAAGTGTCAGGACCGGGACTCGAACCCACACTCTGCTGATCAGAAACACCAGAGCTTAGTCCAGTGCTCTTATCTGCTCGACCACGACATGTCACAATTTAAGGTTTTTTACATGTTATACCTGCTTAGGAATTTACCCTAATGCTATCATATTCCAACTACTGCAGCTGTTATCCATACAGTGAAAGTACAACAAATTTGTGTGTTTATTTGTTTATGCATTTTGGTGGTGGATAGTCACAAAATCTAACAATTCCAATACAATTTTAATTGTTTAAATGATGCAATAATTGCACGGGATGAAGACAATAATTTTGGTTTCACCCTTACACCAAAGCACATTGGTTTAATCACAAGTATAAACATTGCTGGAAATAACCAAATCCAATGCATTTCTTGGTGGATTTGGAGCAGTGTTGTGCAAGATTTACATATTTACTGAGCTAAATAACAAGGTTAGATTAGTAAGATTAGTTTTAGGGTAACTATTAAATGATATAGGAATCAAGATTTAAACAACAACTTCAAAATCATAACACCAGATGATCTAATTACCTGAATTTTTGTGCAAGCTGTGCTGAACTCAACGCTGAACGGCAGAAAGGTGGCAATCTCCGTCACATTGTCCTCCATGAACCTTAATGTGACACCCACAGGCTCAGATGAGTCACTGATTGTAACACAGATAGATTCATTCTTCCCAGAGAATAAGACTTTGGGTGATACTACGAGGTAGCCAAATTCCCGTTGAGTGGCCCTGCACACGAAAAAACACAAGATTTGGTATTTGTTTTAGTTTGTTTTCACCCATCTTGATGTATGCATCTTTTTAAAGATTTAATCATCAAGTGCATCTAAACTATGGTGCATCAAGTGCATATAGGCCTACATAGTTTTTACTACAGTTGAAAGTCTTGATGGGAAATTCTATTTCCAAGGAATTCCTTCAGTCTGAATACAACCTGCATCAAAATGTTGTGACATCTATGGATTCAGGGTTCCCCCCTAGTATTATTCAAAAATGTGGGGCATTCTTGAACCAAATTTACAAGTTTGGCCAAAGTACATTGAATTGAAACAAGGTCCTCAGAATGTTATTTACTCTGTGTTTATCTTCGGTTTTATAAGCCCTACTGTGCAATCTGAAGCATTCTAAATGGTTTCTTTATGATGTTTTTTATAGGTTTTCTTGTTTTTTGCATATCGGCCACAATTTGCACGTATCGGCTCGATTAGCTAGCTTGTGCATGGGGAGAACACTAGGATTAACATCCATTATGTAGGCAAAACATAGGCCTACACATTGTACATGTGCCGGTAGATCCATACCCCTGTAAATTGGGGATCTCGTACCAGTGGTTTCCGCAATTAATGGGATGCAAATAAGCCCAGCGTTCTTTTTTCTTTTTTCTCTTTTTATCACAGGATAAGGCAATTCGGACCAATGATGTTAACACATGATACAAAATGAAAGTTAAAGCCTGATGCACTACAGTGCATGCATACACAAGCTAAATGCGGTCTCCCAATGGCTGATGATACAGTGTACAAAATTGACCTAATATATTGGTCTAAATAGAGGTTCACTTGTATTTTACAAGCATTAAATTATTGTATGCTTTACATGGACTAGTTATCCCACATGGTAAGCATTACGCCCCGATTTTACTTGCATGGTTGTTTGATCGCTGGGTAATTCAAGGTTAGCCTAATAAACCAGCCTACTTCATGTACTTGTTGAATGATTGTTCACTTCCTTTTTCCCCACATGTATCTGTTCATAAATTCAGGACCCAGATTTTAACTTTTCTGTTGGATATGAGTTGGAAAATCCAGACATTTGTAATAAAATTTTATCTAAAACCCCAGTTGAAGTAACACATGGTTTTCATTTGACTACAAGTTAGCTCAAGGTCTGGTGGTTGATCTCTGTGGTGGTGGGGCCAAAGTCATCCAGGACAGCAAACTCACTGGGTCATTTTTTTAAAATAATATCACATATCTTTCCCTGGATCACATATATTAAAAGCTGGTAAAGTCATTTTACATAAAAAGTATAATAATAATGACAACTTATAAAGCGCACAAATCCAAAAAAGTGCTCATGTCGCTAATACAAATAATATTATATGTGCAATAACTAAAATGGAAACTTAAGCTTAGAAAATCCGGAATACAGTAGATGTAGTAAAGAAAAACACTTGAAAACACACAGGAAAAAAACATATACCATAACTCAAATATTGATTGAAAAGATGAGTCTTCTACTCTTCAGGGGTTTTTTTAATTGAAGAAATAGATGATTTTACTAGTGCTGGCAATTTGTTCCATAGGTGTGGCGCAGCATGCGAGAAAGATCGGTTTTCCCATGAATGATTGGATATGGGCTCAATAAGGCAGTTAGAATTGTAAGACCAGAGTTTGATCGCATGGTTTGAGATTCATGATACTTGTAGAAGAATAGAAATAATGTGGCGTGTCGTGGCCGAGCGGATAAGAACACCGAACTCAAGCTCTGGTGTTTCTGATCAGCAGAGTGTGGGTTCGAATCCTAGTCGTGACACTTGTGTCCTTAAGCAAGACACTTAACCACATGCTTCATCCTTCGGATGGGACGTAAAGCCGTTGGTCCCATGTGTTGTGTAATGCACGTAAAAGAACCCAATGCACTTATCGTAAAGAGAAGGGGTTTGCCCCAGTGTTCCTGGTCTGATTGGCAGCATATATTGCGCCACAGCACCTTGTAAACCATTGCATGGTGCTATAAATGAATAGGCCTCATACTTCAAACGTAGCTCCACATACCTTGCAGGAAAAAAATTTGTAGTCAGACAATGGTGCGCTTAGAAACATCCCTAATAAGCGCCTAATAAATGGTGTGTATTATTATTATTATTAATGCCACAAAAAGAAAAGTGGGTCAATTTCATAAAAGTAAAGAAATTCACGCACAAACGCTGTATGAATTCTTACAATCCCCATAGCGCCAAGAAAATCTTACAATGTACATTTGTTTCACTGAAACTTCTCCAAAGACTTTTTGCAATCATAGAGCAAGGACCTGAAGCAATCAGAAATGCTACGAGCTCCCTCCAGCCCTTCCAGTTAAAATTCCTGAAAAATTGGCACACAACTGAGATCTATACTGAGATGTCAATGAACATTTAAATTCTTCACAGTTCAAGGACAATGTGATAATACTATGCACAGACTAAAAACATTACTGGGGAGATCTGATTTCAAGTTATTAGCTTCCTGCTACCCCCTGCCAACTTCAGTTTGGAGAGTGAATTATTCATATTAGGTGACAAAAAGTCTGCCTCAGACAGCCCTTCAAAGTACAGTTTTGGAATATTTTACAGTTTTAAAGGTAGGGTCATACTTAGGTAATGACCGCGAAAAGAAATTCTGTATTTTTTATCTGAAAGCCTACTTATTATAAACATGGTAATGATAGTAAACATCCTGCTAAATATTTCTGTCTGAAGTGCCCCCGTCGATTAGAAGTCAATAATAGTATGTCGAAAAATTTTGAATCTCCAAAGATCCCCTTTAAGCAACTTTTGGAAACTTGTGTTGAAATTTGCATTTGAATACTGCGTCCAGAGATGTCGTAGGTACATGTACCTGCTACCACCTCACTAAACGTGGATGGAATTGACGTTGTTAAAGAAAATTGCGCGTGACAGTTTTTTGCTGTTTTCTCAACGAGTAGACACTGTATTCAGCTGTACTATTACAGGTAACTTTTATTGAATCTTTATTGATAATTTGGTCTATAAATCAGCATTAAGCTGACAAAAATCAATCTATGACCCTACCTTTATTAAATAGAAAAATGTCATATTATTTTTCCTCTTCAAATGGTTTTGTGCACTTCTGCATTGAAACCTCAACTGTCAGTGTCAAACACAAATCAATGTTTGCAATGCAAAAAGTCATCAATTCTGAGAAGTCCCAATAAACCATGTATTTTTTTAAAAGCAGTGAAAACAAATTTGGAAGAATTTTGCTTCATGAAATCTTTATTGCATGAAGCCCACAAAGCCAGTAGGCCTACATGTAACTTTCTAGCTAAGAAGTCAGGCCTGAAATTACGTGGATGCCATAGAGGCAATGGCATCTGTTGCCCTAGTCTTGGCCTTGGTTCCCATAGACTGGAAGTGCCCTTTGAGAAATGAAAATGGCCTTGAGCTCTCAAAGATGAAATTCTTAGCCTGAGAAGTGTGGTAAAGGATGTAAATTATGAGATTCTTTCACTCAAAAGTTTTATTTTCTGAAACTAAAAAGAATTTCTCAAATTTGTAAGCTCTGCACACCCAGCCTTCCCCTTTAATAAACATTCCTCGGCCAACCATGCTTACATTCAATTTAGGTATTTTGTTGTGCCAGATGAAGTGCACAAAACCACACCCTCTCCTACAAGAAATACAATGTATGTTTCTGAGCCATCCAGCTGTTTCATTGGACAGCCTACATGTTTGAGGGAAAGATTTTGGAAGACTTTGGATGGCCATCAGCAGGATGGCTAACAGCCAAACTCCAGTGATATGTCCGACTTTGACAAATTGGCAATTTTTACAATCCTACACATGTGTGGACGAGACCCTACCCCTTCCTCTCTACATCTTCTCTCTTTTCAAATCCAATCCATATCAGGTCAAATTTTAGAACAAGGACCACCAAATTGGGGATTGGAACTACACATGTACAGTATGGGTTTTAATTGTTCTGAACACAGTTTCAATTCCTATTTTTTCAAACTGACAGCAGACTCACAAATCACACTGATTCCATTATCCTTGGAAGAATGCATGTGCTCCTATCTGATATAAATCTAAGATTCTCCATGACGACAGTCAGATGTTTTAGAGTTTCTTGAGAAAAAGCACTGGAACTTACCAAGCATATACAAAAAAAACTTTACAAATAAAAACAGTTTCCTTCCCAGGGTACTGAGTATTACAAGAAACAAACATTGACATGATTTGATTTAGGAATTAAAGGGATTGTACATACACGTTTGGTTACTGCAGTAACGCTACTCAAAATCAAATTTTGGGGGATATAAAGTGATATCTTTTTCCATAACCGCAGTACTTCTGAGTGAAAAGTTTCTCAAAATGCATTATACTATCCAAAGCTGCTGTACTTCTTACCAAGTAAGTTTTTATTGCCATTAATTTTCAGAGTCATTACCAAACGTGTACAAACCCTTTAAGTGGGAGAGGGGGTGACAAAAATTCAAATTCTTCACTACTTTTGTTTGCATGACCCAGACCCATTGCCATAAATTATTTTATTTTTTAGTAAATAAGGCATTGTTTTTATTTCTTGATGTTTTAAATTTGTTAAATACCTGGGAGTTTTCAATGTTATACCCCAGGTTTCATAAATCACTGGATGCTTGTTTAATGTTTCCACTTTCAGTTTAACTTGCCACTGCTTTGGGACCTGTCACAGACTTTACCCATTAACCTCCCTTTATGTGGTTTATGCCTGAGCAGAACAAATAAACAGATTAAATGTGGCGTCACACTAGACCAAGATCAACATTTGTGATTTTATACCTTAATAATTCATTTTTATCAATAATTTCTAACCAAACTTGTAGAATATCTTGTAAAAGTGTTACTTATCTTCAATTTACAGTCAGAGCAATCCATGATTACTTTCTAAGAAAAACAATAAATCCTCAAAGACTCCATGAAGTATGAAGTGAAAATTAACAATATGCAGTAAGCACAAGACAACTTTCTTATTCATAATACAATACTTTCAAAGGCATTGGACACGTTTGGTAATTATTCAAAATATATATTAGCATAAAAACTTACTTGGTAACAAGCAACGGAAGGCTAGCATAGTTTTGAGAAAGAGGTAATTTCTCACTAAAATATTTGAATCTGAGAAAGACTTCCGGCCTGAAGCCTTTCTTAGGCATCGGAAAGCACACACATTTTAGCAACAAGGGTGTTTTTTCTATCATTATTTTCTTGCGACTTCGATGACCAACTGAGCCCAAATTTACACTGGTTTGTTATTGTATGCATATGTTCGGATACACCAAGTGAGAATACTGGTCTTTCACCTGTCCAGTGCCTTAAAAGATCTGGTTACAATGATAATTTTTTTACACAAACAGAGAGGGGCCGCCTGTGGATGAACGTCTGGAGTCTTTGGGTTCAAAAGTACATGTATAGTGACACCATACTTTAGTTCACATAGGAATGACACAATCCTCTGTCCGATCCCCACCACTTTTCTCAACTGTCAATATGTTGCATTAAGTTCCACTGTACAAGGATCCTTTAATAAGTGCATGTGTTTCCAGTAGATAATACTGGTTGAGTTTTGATACTTTTAGGCCATGACTCGATGAATGTAACCACTATGTAAGGATCAAACTAAATGAAAAATTGTCAATTTACAAAGTTGTTATCTTTGCCAGAAACCAGAAGCACAATTCTATTTTAGCGAATGGTGGTGGGGGTCTGGTGTCTTTTGAACCATTTAAATACGCTGACAGTACGAAACTGGACACCCACTTCCATCATGAGGATGTATGTAAGTAAATTGTATATTGGCAATTTAACCCCTTGTTTTTAAATTTACAAGAATTCTTGACACCCAAGCGTAAACCTGGCAAGAGGTTGTGAGGGAGTTCACTAAATCAAACCTCACGACCACTATGAGTGAAATATTTATAGGTATCGCAAAATGTGTCACTGGCAAAATGACAGTTAAAACGGCAACAGGTTTTTACGCAGGCTATAAATTGTGGATGATATTGATCACAATTAATTGTCTTATTACGTTTTAGGGTTTTTTGGGGGGGGTTTCTTAACAATAGAAACATCTTTTTTGTTGTTAAAATGCTGGCAGACCTGCTAGGATTCAAGTGGGGGCATGTATGGTAGCCAAGTTGTCAACTGGAAATTCCTTCTTTTTTTAGGGGAGGGGGCTGTTTGCAAGCCAGTTTGGCAACTTGCGGACTAGCAAATTCAAGAAAAACTTAATGCACCAGGCCCAGGACTGATGCTTCTTTCTTAGAAGAGCAATGCAGTTTTCTGTGGAAAAAAACACTCTTCATTGTATGTGTAACTTTCATTTCCTGAGCAGCTGGTCCATAAAGTTGGGAATTAGCCAACATAAAATAATTTATGGCCAATAGCATAGAGGACGGGTATGCATGGTTGTATCATTTGGGAAATTAGGGCAGTGTCAATACCCAGAAAATTTAAAAGGCATCTATAACAGGTGTGTGAGTCATTGCTGATAACAAAAAGGTCTGAAACCAAGGGTCCAAATTTTAGGATGGTATGTTGAAATGATGCCATTTCAACCTTTTAGTAATCCATGGAGTTATATATTTCAAGGAGCTTCGGGAAACGCATCCTCAGCACTTGAGAAAGTGGTTAAAAACAGGATTCCTTAATAGCAGTTACGAATCAACTACTCTTTCCACAAGGCAGACATAAAAAAGTCTGGGTTCAGATACAAATCTGAAATTACTCATCCCTGGTATTATAAAAAGTTTTAAAAGACTTTAAGTGAACAGAAATACAGATTAGAGGACTGGTGGTAAAGTTAGATTCAACCCCCATGCAATACAACTGTAGGTCAACTTCCATACAATACAACTGTAGTAGGCCTATTATATGTTTCCCCACCACTGGAACAATAAACGCAAACTGCAAACCAAGCCACACAACAAGAACAATAATTACCAATCACTTTTGGTGAAGTGTCATAGATTTAGTAAAAATGTTCTGCAATTAAAGAGAGGTTCCGAAATGAAGATGGGCAAAAAGTGAGGAGAAGCGATCATGCTAAAATAGTTTTAAAAAACAAAAAGCAGGCCCTAATTGGACAAATGATGCACAGCCATTCCCAATTTACAGCAAAATTCCAAAGCTCTAATAAAATAATCAACATTGCTGCATGCGAAACATAAAATTTATTCTTTATTTATCATACATCCCACATGCAGCCATCTGTTCTTCTTCAAAGCAAGAACCATACAGCAGCTGCATCACGTACATCATTTACTAGCCCTGGTAGGACGTCAGTCAGTGTACACTGACGTCCTGGGTATAAAGCGCCTCTACAATGCGAACATATTTTGAAGTAATGTTTTTTCATAATTTTACCTGATTTAAGAAGCTGAAATTCCGTTTATATATTCTTTATGTCCGTAACTCACTATTGATGGGTCCAACAATAAGAATTTTGTCCACGAATGACATTATTCTAGCAAATAAGTCCGAGTTGTGCACTACCGTTTTTATCATCGCTCACCAATTGACTGTGTAGGCTCAGGCGCACATGCGCGACATACATAGCAACCTGACCGACTTCCGCTATGCAAAGGACGCACATGCGCTGAAGCATTCACGCCTTGTCAGTTTCGGCCTGTCACCGAGAATGCATAAATTTCCATTTTATTTTCACAATAATGTCATCCAAGGATAAAATTGGCAATTCTAAATAGAGCAGGCGTAAGGTTCAGGACACAAGGAACATGTGAGTCAAGTTTCAGCTTCCTCAAAAAGGTAAAAATATGATAAAAAATGGTTATAAATTTTTTCGCAATGGTACGGGACCTTTATACCCTGGACTCCGTCGCGTTGTATGCAACGGAGGAGTCCAACCTGGGCTAATCATTTACAACCGTGAAGTAATAACAGTCATCATTTTGTCAAATCGATCTGTTCTGAATCTTAATCATATCATAGTTGGCAAGCATCCATTAATACTATAGGAAACATGACATGACACCAACCTAATCGTTTTTATGACCACAGCACAGAGCAAGACATGTATTGAAAGAAAAAACAAACAGTAAGATATAGTTTTCAAAAGTTCTTTTCTGAGTTCTTTCTCTATGACTGATCTGAGCTAGCCTCATACAGGCTATAGCGACATTCCACTTGTGACTTTAGTGTTGGTGTGGATTGGCCATTAAACTCTCGCCATTGCCTCTGGCATTTTTGGGATACTTTACGGCACCAAGCAGAACTACTCCTCTGGCGCTGATGACTATCCATCTGCATCTGCAGTCTCTGCAACAGTTCTCCTTGTCGTTGCTGCTGAGCAACAATGTTTCCAAGGAGATCATTCACCGTCTCTAGCAAGCTCCTTTCCTTAGCAGGCTCCTCCATCGACAGAACTGAGGGTCTTTATGCTGGTTGTGGGTCAAAACCACACTTTTGAAGGGTTGCCAAAGATGGCTTAACCACTGATTGAAGAATTTCATCGAAACAACCAAATCCAGGGGGAGGAGAGATGTATGGCGTCCCGGTCGGCAAAATTGTGGAACTCGGCCCCACAACCATAGTGAAATAAAATGCTTCCAAACTCTGGCACTGTGTTCGTAACCCTAAAACTAATGAGTTGACCGTCCCTGCTTTTCACAAAACCTGGCTAAGTTCTAAAGGAACATAAACCCTACCTGGATCTTCCACCAAAAAAATGTAACCCGTAAAAATGGACTGCTTGAATAAACTAAACAAAACTAAGCGCTGGGGAAACTCACTTATGAGAAACTCAATTAATCTAAGGATCGAAAAGGGTAAAGACGCGAGGAAATGCAAGAAGTGGGACAGTGACTCAATTTGTAGGTTTCCTCAATTACAAAAAATAAAAACAACTTTATTGATTACAAAACGATGACCAAGCAAAAGCAAAACCAGTGATTGATGTACAGCAATAAATCAAGTGAAATCTAAACCAAGACCAATAGTAACACTACTGAACTAACAGAATTTATAGAAACCACTAAAAACAACAAAACACAGTGCCAAATAAGGTTACAAATTAAAATCAAAATGTCTTTAAAACCGAGTCCATAGCAGTGTATAACTTGACGCAGGCAAAACTTAGAATATGAAGTTGTAATACATAAAAATCAATCATGATGGTGGGAGAACACATAAATAATAATGATAATAATAATAGTTAGTTTTTATATAGCGCTTTTCACGCCCGAAGGGCGTCCCAAAGCGCTTCACACTATTACCCCTGGTCACTGGGCCTTAAATCATTCCTTAAACCATCTCAGCTCCCTGGGGAGTATACAGCCTTGTGCAACAAATGCGCTACTCGGCTAAATCAATCACAAGTACCATCTCTGCCCTCACAGGTACCCATTTACCCCTGGGGGGGGTGGAGAAAAGCTTATGGTTAAGTGTCTTGCTCAAGGACACAAGTGTCACGACCGGGATTCGAACCCACACTCTGCTGATCAAACACCAGAGCTTGAATCCGGCGCTCTTAACCGCTCGGCCACAACACCCCACATAAATGTGGAGTGTTCCCCTTGCGCTGCCAGGATGCTACCATGAAGTAAACTACAGGGGTGACTGCTTTCCCCATCCCACAACAAGGATTAAGGATTAAGCAAGAGGGTCGTTTACAACAGAACATTCCTAGAAATTAACTTTTTACAGGGTGCTAGAAATATAAACGGTGGAAGGGTAATAAAACTCTAACATAACACTTGTATGTCTCCTACTGAACAAAGGTTTTCCTACACCTGTTACACAAGCATGGTGAGCTGAGAAAAGTCCTGCCATTTATTATGTGGTCCTTTCTCTATGGTCCAACCATGGAGGTAGAATTGTCCAACATATGTGTACTTTCTCTATATATGGTCGAACCATGGTCGGTCGAACCAAGTGGTTTTGTGTCAATTCCAATCTTGGAAAAACTCCAATTGGTTTAAATTATTGGAAAATTGAATTGGAAATTTTGGCAAGGTGAAAAGAGGGAATAAATGCAAAATGTTATGAATCAAAATTGTTACTTACTCATCATGTTCTTCTTCTTCCGGATGGGAATGGCCGGTTACTACCCCCTGAAAGACGAATGAAGAAACTAAAACACAAACAAGGCTGAAGGATTGCATCTTGCCTTCTTGTGTGAGTTCCAGCAAGCTAAGAAATGTCAAAATCCGGTCGAGTTTGGTCTTCAAGAAAAACAACTTGTTACCGTTTTCAGCCCCTAAGCTGCAGTTGGATCATTAACTCTGGCAGCAACGGTTGTTTGCAGTGTTTTTAATGAGTGCTATAAAATGTGCCCAAGCCCAAACAGGACTGCGGCAACAAAATAGGCAGAAGGCAGCCGGGTGGCTAGGAAATTTTAGACCAGTGCAACGTGTAGTTGCTCGGTCGGTCGACCACCGTTAGCTATGAAGTCAGTCGGTGCTTCCACAACAACCGCAACAAATTCTTCATGTGCGTGCAACTTAGTTTTATACCATTTTTTATGTGGTGGGCGGGTCGGCAATTTCCACCCACCAAGGTCACATACACTGCTATGAAATAACCCACAAAGTAGATCCAGTTTTGCTTTAAAAAGTCAGGGAATTAAATGAACTACTCTAGATGTTTCAATACATTTTTGAAAGAAGTTCTTGAAGAAAGTATACGTATGATGGGGGATCTGTTTGGCTGTCGTATTTGTTTTGTTTTAATGTTGAAGACACGCCCATTAATCTCGCATTAATGTGCGGAGATCCGGTCACTGAAACTGTGCAGACGACCAGTGATTGCATACGACCACGCGCGCATGTGTGCAAATTACCAAACCACTTTCCCCTGTACCGCCCGCACATGGGGGCTGCGTGATTTTCGCAGATTAGTAAACTTTTCCAGGGGTAACTGCACTGCGCAGAGTGCATACAGTGAGAACTGACGGTAGGGCTGTACTGGCAACAGAAAACTAAGGTTCAAATAAATTTGACGATGGTCACTTAGAGCCGTGCTTGTCAGAATTGCTGACCGGTTCTTTTGCTGGCCTTGGCAACAAACTCTACGATAGGCCTAAGCCTCCCGCTCTAGCCAATTTTCTTTGTTCCCCAATGGTTACCAGAAATTAAATAAAATTTAAAGTCAGTTTCCCTTGTGGTTTCTTCACTTGATGTTTGAAATAAGAAGTTGCATCCCCTTTTTGATCAGAGAGCTTTCAAATCGAAACCAATCAAATCCCCAATAATTATCAATTCTGAATTTCAAGTTCTTAAACCTCTTTCCCACCGTAGGTCTGTGCCAGCCTGTCTCTATACATATTTTTATGGTAAATGTGCCACCAGTGTGTCCGACCTGGCTCCGAGTCCTATCAGAGTGTTTGAGTGTGAAACCATGGATGGTGAAACCAAGCTTTCTGCTTCTTTTTCTCACCCATACTCTTGTTTTGCCGAGATGTGGAACAAAGAGCCATTCCAACAGCTTTATTCCCGTAGGCATACTGTCTCTTTGGAACTCCTTCTTGATTGGTGCATGTTTCCCTCCATCCTATAATCTAGACCGTCACAATTAAGTGGATTGTCAATTCCTACCTTCAGCTACATTGAGTCATTTCCATCTTAAATATTTTCTTCTCGTGGACCCTTACTAGGAGTGGCTTGTTTGGGGCGAACTTGCATTCAAACAAAAATTTTACAATAAAACAAATCAATTACACCGATCAATGCATCAGCAGTAGTCTGCATAATTTAGAATATAGAAAATAATACCTTTTTCCGAAAACTATAAAAGAAAAAGAAAAGGAATCTATCGACATTGAGATCTGTGTGGAGGAGGCCAAGGTGGACAATTTCCGGATCTATTACAAAGGGTCGGTTTCGAAATGATTTTGTGAATTAGTGGACACTCAGGGTCATTGCTCTAACGACGGGCATCAGTTCGTGATGGTACAGGATGGCACGGAATAACACTAGGCCTACTCTTCCCGAATTTCCTCCACGTCGCTCTTCCCACGCCGTATAGAGCCTCGTCAGTCCATAGAGTAAGCTGGGAACAAAATATAGGTGTTTGTACAACCCCGGATTACCTTGTAAATAAGCTTTATAGTTCCGAAGTGTTTCCGCTGTAAAAGCTCGGTGATAGGTGTAAACGAACAATAACCGGAATGTGTTCGAGGTGACATCTTTAATTTGTGATCAAGTGATTGTGAACTTCAGGGGTAATTTAATGTTAACAAGTATAGGGCCTGGTGTGCTTTTCTTTCTATTCTTCCTTTTTATATTTCTTTATCACTTTTGCTTTCATTTAATTGAGGGGTGCGTGCCATTAACTTTTGACTAGGTGTTTATTCAGTCTGACTGGGAATTACGTTAAAAATACTTTTACTTTTGGTACGACAAATAACATTTTTATGTTTTGGTTGCAGTACGGATTTTGTGCACTGGGAAAAACTTTTAATACGGCAGTAGGCCTACACATCATACTAAGTTGGTTCTTCACTTTGCGATTGTTCCATTTTCAGTTAAAAACGCGATTATAAAAAGCTAATGTCTTGTAGACATTAATAACTGTCACTCCTTAAAAGTTTACGGGTAAATACTCCCGTCTCAGAATGGGTTTAATGGAGGTAGAATTAGAGTACAAACTATCACTTCTGAAAAGATTCAAACTGTATAGGCCTATGTTCGGTTATATTACCATGAAGGTAGGAATACCATGGAGGAATTTTCTTCCTCATGGTTATAACCAACTTTTATTGAATGTCTTTAATTCCAAGTTAATGCACCCCGTAATTTCAAAAGATGTAGGCCTAAAGAAGTTTGCGATTTGAGATAGGAGGCTCCAAAATAGAGTGAATAATGCAGAAGGCAATGAATTACACATTACACCCGCCCTCCGAATTGGCGGCTACGGCTACGGCTACGACTCTTGCCAAGGACGTCCTATAGGCCTATATTCAAAGCAACGTTTATTACCACATTTCATCATCAAAAAGTACAGTCAATTATAATTATATGAATGTGGAGGCACGTTCCAAAAAGCGGGGCTTGTCAAGGAACAGCTTACAAAACGAAACAAAACAACAGCTTTACAATAGACAAGAAACAAAATAACGCCTACAACCATAGAGTAAGGACAGCAAGCATGACAAGTACAACAAGTAACAAAAACAGTGTGTGTTTATGTATATACATTGTTTATAGCTGTTTGTTTACGTCATCTTTAATGAGGGTAAGCTCCGATCAGCGCCCAGCACTGCTTTCCATGGAGGCCCTCAGTACAAATACTGTATTATTAAAAAAACATTATTACACCCTAAAAATTGTTTAAAAAGTAAGGCACCAAAAAAGCACATTCTTACAAAGAATTGGAGATGAATAGACACATATAAAAAAAGAAATCTAAAGGAAGCAGGATATGTTAAACAAAATACTAAAAATGCAAATCACTGATGTGAACTTGAAATGTGCTCCTTGACACGCTTTTGTGTGCTCCATGTATCCAGTCGTAGCCGTAGCCGTAGCCATAGCCGTAGCCGCCAATTCGGACTCGGCCTGAGCTTCAATGGTGTGGGACGATGTGTATAGCAGACAATAAAAAATGCCTACTGAAACGTTTTCCCAAAGATGCAAATGAAATTATTTCGTTCCCCAAGAAGGAAATGTGCACCATATTATGCATTGTTTACTTTCTTCCTTTAAAATGTGACAGTTTTGAAAAGGAGTGCATTGTACTTTATAATTTCTTGTAAAACATGTACCGGTATGAATGTTGCGCACTGATTGCTTTTCAAGATCTAGTCTGTGGTCAACCAACGGTTGGCAACATAATTAAATGGATTTGACGCGGGAAAAAAATAATTGAATGGTTTAGTAGGCTAGACAGCGCACTTTATATTGGTGCACCATCAGGTCCCAATATAACAACTAATATTATATTATGCTAAATATATAAACAATATTCAAAAATCTCCCAGACTCTCGTAATATTCAGCGAAAAACCATAGGGCCTACTTGTTCTTCTTGTCAACTTTCGAGAGCCTATTAATGTAGCCTCTCATCTAAAATGGAAATACACTAGTACGGCAAGAATTAAAACAACTCTATGAGTTGGGGCCGCAGGTAGGTCAGGTGATGGGATTGTATCTTTGATGATACAAGAATGGAATGCAGATTTGTCCTTTGAAAATTTAGGCCTAAACGAGCAATGGCACCATTTTTAAAAATTTTAAAAGTTGCTTGTTTTATTTCATACATATTATTATTATTATTTTTTATTCAAATCCATGATGGCCCAATAGCCAAATATCTTTATCAATCATGACATACTCTGTCTTAGTGTGCCAACCTCCTTGCATGTATCATCAAAGGCACAATTCCCCACAAATACGTCCCTTCTTGCTCTATGCATTGAGGAGTTCTACCTCCATGCTCTATGCTTATTTTCAACCATGATAAAATGAGTAACAGGCCAGACGCCATTTTGAAAGGAGCCCTTCGCTATGTGAGCAAAATAGTGCCCCAAAAATAGCATACCCGAAATTGAAGTCAACAACCCCTCCCCAGGGCACAATTTGATAAGGGGGGGGGGGGCAGTGTTTTTGGTTAATGACAGTACAAACCAGGCAGTCTTACAGAAAAAGGGCTGGTACGATCATAGAGAAAGGACAAAGAGTTTATCTGTACCGGTACGATTGTGTGTATATCCACAGTGTGAACAACCACAGGTCACGATATTCGACCAATTTAAACATTCCCTAATAGCAATTGCAGGTGTTAACAAGATATTCACGAGGCTTGGCACAAGATTCAGTCATCCCCACTGGTCCAAAAGTCTGCAGTGTCACGGCTCGGATCCAACAACAAACTAAAACAGCGCCCCCACTTTCTCAGATACAGAAAAAGTATACCATTGTGCCTGTAGTACAGTAGTACCATGGAGGTAGAATGGTAGTACCAAGTTCGAAGACACTCGAATTGTTCAGATACCGTCGTAGAACAAGTACCGGTCAACTCGGTCCGAGGTCAACTCGGTCCGAGTCAACTCGGTCCGAAGTCAACTCGGTCTGAAGTCATCTCGGTCCGAAGTCATCTCGGTCCGAAGTCAAGTCGGTCCGAAGTCATCTCGGTCCGAAGTCAACTCGGTCCGAAAAATTAAATAAAGTGTGGTTGACGGGGAAGTGGCGGGACAAATTTATTTCGACGCTGTAACTCAGAAATTAATAATAATCACCGTTTAAAAAAGACAACTTTCTGAAATGAAACAAAATGGTAGAAAATGAACTTTCCTTTGCAGTTTGTCTAAGACATTTTTTTTTCTTTTGTTTGGTTGAAAATTTCTATTATTATTATGTAGGGGAATTTTACTTGTATTTTTTACATAATATACCTTTTTTTATTATATAATGATAGGCCTAATTAAGTTCAGTTAAATTGGAAAACCAAACATAGGCTACTATTTGTGGTTCTAAATTTTTATGAAATATTTATCATTAGCATAGATTTGGTATTCTTTATTTTGTAGTATTTATTATTAGAAAGTTTTGTTTATATTACTTTCAATCAAACATTCTCCTTAATTGACTACATTATTTGTTTTATGTGTTTTAATTTACTGAAGTGGAACATTTATCTTCTTGTTTCGGATTAAAAAAAGTCATACACTAACTGCAACATATTCATTTTTTAAATGCTGATTATTAGGCCCTTTTAATTTACGAGATTATTAGTAAGCATAGGCCATATGCATAGTGCTTATAAACAATTTCGGATCGAGTTGGCATCGGACCGAGTTGGCTTCGGACCGAGTTAGCATCGGACCGAGTTAACCTCGGACCGAGATGACTTCGGACCGAGTTGACTTTGGACCGAGTTGACTTCGGACCGAGTTGACTCGGACCGAGTTGACTACGGACCGAGTTGACCCATAACCCGTAGAACAACTGATTAGGTTCGAGGGACAGCCGGATTATTAGGCCCTTTTAATTTACGAGATTATTAGTAAGCATAGGCCATATGCACAGTGCTTATAAACAATTTCGGATCGAGTTGGCATCGGACCGAGTTGGCTTCGGACCGAGTTAGCATCGGACCGAGTTAACCTCGGACCGAGATGACTTCGGACCGAGTTGACTTCGGACCAAGTTGACTTTGGACCGAGTTGACTCGGACCGAGTTGACTACGGACCGAGTTGACCCATAACCCGTAGAACAACTGATTAGGTTCGAGGGACAGCCGGGTTGCAATACTTTCCCCCATAATGTTCTGGCATCCCCTGGAGTTTAATTTATGACGTTTAATTGAGTTTGCATCAAATTCATTAGCTTTTCTGTTCCTTTTACGTTCGAGCGAGCCTTTGTCAATCAAGTAGGCCTAGTAGTCCTACTTGTACAAGGCTAAACATCAATTTCAGAACAAAACACGCAAACAGCAAGACATTGAGGCTGCTCTTACCAATTGCAGCAACGGGAAAATAAAGGGGGAACAAAAACATGAACCAATAAAAGTATGATTGTCAAGAAGAGGCCATCATCAGGAGAACGTTACACTTTCAGATTATATCGGCCGTGATTGAAGGAGAAACACGACTCATGGGGTTAGTGCCGAACGCCCTTGAAGATCCTAGGAAGGGTAGGAATTTAGGAGGGAGCAGCACTGAGCAAATTTTACCTATGGTTGACTGTTAACTAAAGGGCACAATTTTGTTGCATTTCTACTTCAAAACAAATCTCAGTTGACCCCAAATTCCAGCCTCCCAATATCTAAATTGCAAAGTCGTACACGAATATTTGTCTGACCAAAAGATAGTTGCTTGAAGAAAAACGGTGTGAAATGGATGACTCCGGGTTCATAGTTTATTGAAGAACAGAGAACAAGAAAAACTCTTTCCGTCCAAAATTCTGCAAAGTCGATCAAGAAAATGGCACCGCAAGACTCGTAAGCCCCCTCACCATTGTAGACTTGGACTTGTGGACAAGTCGTTTAATGCTTGTTGCGGTAACATCTCTCACGCAAGTATCCTGCTCTCGCGAACTTTTGGCTCCCGACTACTGCAGCTATCTATCGCGAGAGTATAGGTCGCGTGAGAGGCAGTCACCGCAAAGACCGATTTAACGACTTGTCCCCAAGTCTATTGCAGACTTCGAGTGCTGAAATCGATATACACCAGATATGAAACTGCACAAACTTTGACAAAACATCACTATTCGATATTTACTCTACAACGTGACCGTTCCGAATTTGACGAAATTTCCACATTTTTGGGGTATGGTGTGCTTGTAAAGAAGTGGAACAAAAATGTTCCTATTTGGAATAATTGATACATACAGACGGATAATTAAGATGGTCTTACTATTTGTATTTAGTGACTATTTAAGACTTAATCGTACACGTTTGGTAATTGGAGCCTATTGTTTGTTTCAATCCTATATAGTTGTAGATATATGCCATAAAACTAACCTGTGAAAATTTCATTTCAAAAGGTGGTAGCGTTTTTGAGATATTGCCGAAAATCTGGAGCGGTTATGTCCACGCACGAAGAATACTCTGCATTGGAATACACAGTCAGATCAGAGAGGCGTTACCGTAACGCTTCTCAATATTCAAAATATTTTGGGGATAAAAAGTGATATATTTTTCCATAACCGCAGTCCTTCGAAGTAAAAAGTCTCTCAAAATACATTATACTATCCAAAGCTGCTGTACTTCTTACCAAGTAAGTTTTTATTGCCATAAATTTTCAGAGTCATTACCAAACGTGTACGATGCCTTTAAATTTCCCCCACCCGAAAAAATAATTATAAATGAAATTAAATTTAAAAAAAAAAATTGTAGAAAGAAACAAATAAAATGTTTGGGACTCACACAATTATATTGCCAAGGTAAAAAGGATTCTATGTGCTTTCACAATGCAAAAAATCTGGGGAAAAAACATTTATGAATAAGATTTACTTTATTATTAAACCATTTGACCATTGCAGTGGGAACGACAGGTGAACGCCCTCCCAACATATCAGGTCATACTGCTATGCACTGCTGGAGATAATCAAAATGGTCCAAATAAAAGGGTCCGAACGTCAGAAGGAGTAAATCATGACTTTAAAACATAGAAACCCACAAACCAATTATACACACACATCACTGCAAATTTGTATCAATTATAATTGCTTCACGATTGCAAGGTGTCTAATTCTGGTACCACTTGAACAATCTCCACAAGGAAATCTCTGTCTTTACTGAAAATGCTCGATATTTATTTATTAGCACAAACAAAATTATAACAGAAATTAATTAACAACAGTACAATTACATCTAAAAATCACCTAGTTGGCCTGACATTAGTATCCAAGCAAAACTGAATTTCCCCCAAAACAACAACAGAATGGTATTCTTCACAATCATTTCACACATTGTACTAAATACACAGAACACATGTCCGGGAATTACGCCATATTTTCTTTTTGTAACTTAACATATTACTCACAAGCACCAATATTTATGTGTGACCAAGTGTCTACTTCTTTCAGTCTAAAAGCTACCCTCAGACTTTAGTGAAAATTAATACATAATTTTATAGCAAACTGAAAACAAAATTTGCCCAAACTTTGTGTCCCTCTTGTTACTTACCAAACATCAAGGCCCAATTTCATAGAGCTGCTTAAGCAGAAAATATTGCTTAGCAATTTTCTGCTTAGCAGAAATGAGCAGGATACCAGTCACAAATTGTACAGGTGACATGGTATTTTGGCTGGTAACCCTGTTCTGGTAAGCATAATTTTGTTGTGCTTAGCTACTTTTTGTGCTTAAGCAGCTCTATGAAATTGGGCCAAGATGATAGCAATTCACTTCCAAAATCGGTTGAATTTGTAACCAGAAGTATACAACTCAAATTCGCGAAGCTGATGAACTATGGTCTAGAGTAAGCTGGTAGTTTAACACAGACCTAACCACTATGATAAAACACATCAAAACATGATGAAACCTTTGGAGATACTTTTGCTAAGTTTTAAGTACTATTTATAAAACAGGTGTTAACAACAGTAATGAGTGCAGGTACTGTTCAACAATTCACAAGTGAAAATGTTACAAAAATATTGTTTGTCACTGTTGAAAGAGGCACTGTTTTACCATTGAAAGGTTGTTTATAAAAGCATCGTTAAAAATATATCAATATAATTTTAAGTAGAATCACCAATATCAAAAATACATACAGTATTTAAAAAATAATAAGACATGTGGATAGCATTGGTATAAAAATTGTTACTTACATGTAAGGTTGTATATCAAGCGCTACAAAATTTCCTTTCATACAAAATTAACGCATCCTATGAAGTGAAGTAACCCTGAAAAAGCAGTTACAAATCCATGCAAAGGAAATTTAAGTATTTTATGACAAAATCTTGTAATTTTACACCAATGAAACATTTTCTTTATACTCACTTTTGTTTCATCTTTTAAAGTCCAATTATTATTACATTTTTGATTCAAACTCTGAAGGAGCTTGGAATATAAGTCCAATATTAGTTCATTCTAACCTCTCTTTTACTGGTCTATACTTCAACTAGTTTCTTTAGGATAAAGGAACTAACAGATCTACTTGTGGTGCACTGGATCTAGAAGTACAGAGCACAAAGTTAGCTCATTAAATCCACTACAAAACAAGAGGCTGGTTTAGTTTTGAATGACCAGGAAGAGGAGGAGTTGTCTAAGGAGTAGAGCATTGGCCTCTCAAAGCTTCAATATCCCTCTTGGCCTTCATGGAGAGGATCGTCGCATCGTTGCCCAGGTAGAATCTTCTCGCTTTGCCTTTGCCGATCAAAATGTTACTTGACTGACCAATGGCGATAAACCGATCTGTCAAAAAACATCAGTAAAGTTATATCAATAACATTCATCATTATATTTGGTTTGCGGTAACACCATGTGTGTATCTACTTGCCAGGTAGAGTTTGTTCTTAGAGAACTGTCTTGCTTAATTCTACTACCGCGGAGTAGATTGTTCGGGTGTTCGGGAGACTTCTCAGTTCTGAGAAGAACTGTCCTGTTTATTAATGATTTGTGTGTTAAAGGTAACTTGCAATGGAACATTTGCATTCCACCTTAACATTCATCATGCATTTCAGGATTTGCGAGGTATAGATGGATAATTGTTTTTTGATCTTACAGGTGCACCATTTTAGAGACTCTGTTTTTGTTATTTGTGTTTGGCTCTGAAGAGGGCCAATTGGTTTATTCAAAAATGTTTCAGCAAGCATGCACTTGCCGTCGGTTTACCTTAAGCCGTCTCCAAATTGCGGCTACGGCTATAACTAAGTCTGTGACTGTAGCTAAGGGTGTTGCTAAGGATGTCCTATACCTCAAACCATAGTGACATGCGATCCAGACAAAGCCTTAGCTGCCAATTTACACCCATCAATAAGAATGATCCCCTACCAATATTTGCCGAGAACTTTCCTAAATAATTCCGACATCTTGTTCATACAAGTAAATGCTGTACCATAAAAACAGCAAAGGGAAACCCCCATGAGCAGAACAACAAATTTACTGCAATGGAACATTTGCATTCCACCTTGACTTGCACTCTAGCCCCCAGCCATGTCACTGAGATTAAAACACATGTATAGCCCGCTTCATACTTCCTGCGAATGCGAATGTGATGCGAATTTTGACGTCACAAATTCACAACGAACAATTCGTAAGTGTTGAGCTGTGTTCAACTCTTGCGAAACATTCGCTGTGACGTCAAATTCGCTTCGCACGAAGCATTCGCAGGAAGTATGAACCGGGCTTTACTCTGACCAGACTTCAACACTTCCAAACTCAATCTGAAAAACTTTTTTTCTGATATCTGTAAAAGTTAACTGTGGAATTGCTCAGTTGATTTTCAATGGCCTTACCGGATTCCAGAATATCACAGGTACAGGATTCCTCCAGGCTAAGGACACGTGATGGCAGGGACACATCAGTCTCAGCAATGAGGTTACGCAGGGCACGAACACGGTTGTCCTTAGTCCGGTACTTCACCACCATCACTAAAATGGAAATGAGATTTCTTTTTTAGAATGACAGATTAAAGGCACTGAACACGTTTGGTAATTGCCAAAGACCAGTGTTCTCACTTGGTGTATCCCAACATATGCATAAAATAACAAGCCTGTGAAAATTTGGGCTCAATTGGTCATCGAAGTTGCAAGAAAATAATGAAAGAAAAAAAAACACCCTTGTTGTACAAATTTGTGTGCTTTCAGATAGGAATAAAAGGCTTCAGGCCTGAAGTCTTTTATTATTTTAGTGAGAAATTACCTCTTTCTCAAAAACTACGTTACTTCAGAGGGAGTCGTTTCCTACAATGTTTTATACTATCAACAGCTCTCTGTTGCTTGTTACTAAGTAAACTTTTATGCTAATATTTGTTTTGAGTCGTTACCAAATGTGTACGATACCTTTAAAGGGAGGGTATAATTTGGGTAAGAAGTAAAACTTACTTGGTAAGAAGCACTGTAGCTGTTGATAATGTTTATCATTTTTAGCAACATTTCCCTGGAAAGGAATGTGGTTTTAGAGAGAGGGATTCAAAAACATTTCAATCTGAGAAATGTTCTCAGATTGTGTATTACGATTCTGGATTATTCTTCCTGTGTGGACATTACCGCTCCAGATGTCCCTCTTAGCAGAATATAAAAGAGAATAATGATGATAGCTCCTGATTTAAACTTAAGCTATTCACAAAGTGAGAGTTACTTACTGAAGTCGGCAGAGCAAACTAAATCATTGAAGTCCAATGCCACATTGTCAATACCATTCAGGCACTTGGGACAAGCTAATAAGAAGAAAAGAAAACAATGACAGAAATAATAGAAAATAAGGGTAGAATCACAGGTGACATATCTTAGATTTACTTTTGAAATATTGATTTAAAATGTGAAGAATGCAAAAATATCATTTCCCCCCTCTCCTTTTTTTCCTGTTTTTCTCCTTTGAATCAATTTCCTCAGGATATGTTTAAACACTCCTACCACTTATATGGTACGTTTAGACATGACTACGTGATCTCCTCTCGACTAACTCTCGACCAATCAGAATGGATAAAGTCTCTCAGGTATTTATGAATAATATTTCAAAATATGATATTGGAATTAAGCAACCTATGTTTGACGGGGCAGAAACTAGACTTTTTTTCAAATTTACTTTTCACTATCTATGTTTATATTTCACCAAACACTGAGTTGGTGCAAATAACTGGATAGATTGATGGAGTGCTTGCTATGTGAACCATATACACCGGGGTAGAACATGGAATACATACTGCTTGTGGTTTCCTCGGGGGCTTCAGGCATGGTATTAGTACATGTATGTCCACAGCCATTGAAACAGCAGACTTGACTCTCAGACCCACAGTCCATGTCAGCTGAACACTCCTCGGCACACGTTCCCATGTCAGTAACCAGGGGACATTCGCTGAAATTGTTGACTATAGGGGAATGAACGGAGAGAAAAGTACAATTCAAATTCTGTTATTCCCTTGTGTAAACAGCTGACTGACTTTGCAGAGAGGAAACTTGCAGCAGAGTTGTGATGGTTGAGCTTAGGGTTGGGGTTCAAGTAGCGCAACGGTGCTTAAATTTCCTTCTAAACCTACAAAAACGTAAGTGGCATTTGAAGCTTTGCATGGTGTGGATCATAAGAAAAACTATAGTAGTAAACTTGCGGGTACAACCATGTTTAACTCTTTGAGAAGAACCAGTGTGGTCTCTATGTTCTAAAGAGTGTACTCTTTCTCCTGAAGACGAGCAGAGTATGCCATTTCGAAACGTCGAGACCACTCCGGTTCTTCTCGGAAGACTTCTCCCAAAGGAGTTTTATACATGGTTCAGGACTGAGAATGGGTGATGATGACAAAACTGGAAATTTAAAAAAAATTGGAAAATTGTAACGCTAAAAAATGCATGTCAGGATTTTGGGCAATGTCTCAGAGTTTGGGCAAGGTGACCCAGGCGTCAGCGCCGCAGTGAACTGTTGTCAGTAAACTTGTACAAGTCTCCACCAATGTTCCTTTACTGCAGCAGTAAACATATTACGGCCAAACAATGAATAAACCGCACCGTGATTGAAGCGAGGAAGGAGAAAAGTCTACACTTATCCATTGATCTCGCTGCATAATGCACATGGAAGCCGAGCGGCAATTGTTAATGTGCTGTTTTTTCACGAACGGTGTCAATCTGCGATATACGATTACAAAGGTAAACTTACAATTTCTGATTAGAGAAGAGGGATTAGCGAAATCCAAATGTATACCCCCTACAACTCCCCCCCCCCCCCCCGCAAAAAAATATGTTTTTATACCAAATTCACACTGAACTCAAGACCACAAATTTGAAAGGGGAAAAAACAGAATTCCGATTTAAACTGGAAGATTCTCATGCCTGCTCGGTTGTACCCACAAGTTAAAGTTTTTTCTATGAAAACATGTTATCTCTTGTAATTAAACACTCTAATGCAATGCTGGAAACTTATGTTAAGTTAGTATTATAGTACATCTGACAATTTTGTTCTTCTAAAGAGAAAGTTTGTAACAAATGAACACAGTTCTGAGTGACTTACCCAACGGATCGTATGCAGGCATGCAGGTATTGCCACAGCCATTTGTACAGCATTTCTTGTCACCCTCACACCCACTGTCATCATTACATTCTTGCAAGCACACACCCACTGTACCAACGTTAACCATTGGGCAAACACCAGGCTTGGGGGTACTACCTAAAAAAACACAACATAGAAATGTGACTGATCAAACTGTTTAAGAGATATATCGAATGAACTGACAAAAAAGAACAATTACTGTTTTGGGGCTCCCCAAAATGACGAGATTCAACAAATGACAATTGCAAACCATCACAATTTACAATTCATTCAAGAAATTTTCAGAAAATGAGGACCTTGTTAAAATGAGATGAAAAAATAAATACAAAACAATTTACACCTCAACGACAAATATGGTTGCAAGTACCAAATCAGAGCTTATTATTTCTACGTTTAACAGCAAAAGTATTTCTAAGATGAAAACACATACCTTCACAGATAACCCTTTCTTCCCCAGGCCCTCGTCTAGTTTCCATGATCTCTTCACCCATTTCATTAACACACCAGCAGTGGCCAGTGCCGCCTTGGCATTGTTTTGGTTGGTATAAACCCTCTTCTGTACAATCAGGAATGTGGCTGCCGAGGAATCCGGATGCCAACCGCTGCTCACGTATTTGTATGCAACCTTTAGCCGCAGCAACACACAAACAGAACAAATTACAAATTGAGTTATTTGAAGACATGCAATTCCGGTATGGGGATTCAAACAGACCGTTGGAGCATAAAACAAGAGCTCAAAACGAAGCCTTGGTTTTGAAAAGGGCCGTCCTGATTTTAGGGGATTTCAAACTCTGAAATCGGGACTGTCACGAGGAAAAAGGGACAGTTGGCAGGTCTACAAACAGTCTATATTTCTGGTTTAATCTTCAATGAGGTGACCCATATCAGACTGGAAACTAGTACTAAGCATGTAACTCTACGTTTAATTTCCTATCCGTTTGAACAAACATTTTTGAAACGTTTAAATGTTCAAACGTTTGTCGGCAGCACGTCAATTTGTTGGAAAAATACATAATATAGATAGATAAACAACAACTGTGCATTTTCCAACAAGTGGTTGCAGCCACTGCCAAGTAAATCTAAAGTTTCATTGGTGGTTCTGGTTTGAAACGATGTCATCAACCTTTTCCAAGTCTAAAGCAGTAACAAAGTAAAACACTATCAAAAAGAGAAGGAGTAAATGCAGATTACAATTTATAATTCATTCAAGAACATTTTATAAAATGAGGACCTTGTTAAAATGAGATGGAAAAATAAATACAAAACAATTTATACCTTAACGACAAATATGGTTGAGAGTACCAAATCAGAGCCTACAATTTCTACGTTTAACAGCAAAAGTATTTCTAAGATGAAAACACATACCATCACAGATAACCCTTTCTTCCCCAGGCCCTCGTCTAGTTTCCATGATCTCTTCACCCATTTCATTAACACACCAGCAGTGGCCAGTGCCGCCTTGGCATTGTCTTGGTTGGTATAAACCCTTTTCTGTACAATCAGGAATGTGGCCGCCGAGGAATCCGGATGCCAACTGCTGCTCACGTATTTGTATGCAACCTTTAGCCGCAGCAACACACAAACAGAAACAATTACAAATTGAGTTGTTTGTTTTATACTATGGGCTTTTAGTCACGTGAATATTCTGCTATTGCCAATACACTTCCTCTACAAAGTCGGCAGCTTTTAAAATAGAAACGACAACTGTGCAGTTTTTCTGCAACATTTAAGCATTTTTAAACAAGTGGTAGCAGCCACTGCCAAGTGAATCTAATGTTTCATTGGTGGTTGTGTGGTTGAAACGATGTCATTGAGTGTGGCCTGACAGCTGTAAAACTCAAATTCAGGCCCCTCCTACCCCCACGTGTCTTACTTGTCATTGCAGCTTGATTGGAAGAATTGTTTTATCCGTTCGAGCCTCGCCAGAGCGCGATGTACATTTTAATTTTTTGATCAATGTAATTAAAATACTCTAAAATTGTTTATGGTTATGAATCGAAAGCAGTAACAATTTAAATCACTATCAAAAAGAGAACACTGGAGTAAATGTAGGTTACAGGATGGAATAAAAAATTGGGGCTCACGCAAACAATGGACATAATAGAAATGTGACTGATCAAACAATTTACGAAATACATCCAATGAACTGACAAAAAAGAACAATTACTGGTTGGGGCTCCCCAAAATGACGAGATTCAACAAATGACAATTGCAAACCATCACAATTTACAATTCATTCAAGAAATTTTCAGAAAATGATGACCTTGTTAAAATGAGATGAAATTTTTTTAATTTTTTTTGTTATATACCTCAACAACAAATATGGTTGCAAGTACCAAATCAGCCTAGCTTATTATTTCTACATTTAACAGCAAAAGTATTTCTAAGATGAAAACACATACCATCACAGATAACCCTTTCTTCCCCAGGCCCTCGTCTAGTTTCCATGATCTCTTCACCCATTTCATTAACACACCAGCAGTGGCCAGTGCCGCCTTGGCATTGTCTTGGTTGGTATAAACCCTCTTCTGTACAATCAGGAATGAAGCCGCCGATGAATCCGGATGCCAACCGCTGCTCACGTATTTGAATGCAACCTTTAGCCGCAGCAACACACAAACAGAACAAATTACAAATTGAATTGTTTGTTTAATACTATGGGCTTTCTTGAAACTTCGGCTTGGGTTCCGGCTAAGGCTCGTTAAGTTATTTGAAGACGTGTACTTTCCGTATGGGGATTCAAACAGACCGTTGGAGCATAAAACAAGAGCTCAAAACGAAGCCTTGGTTTTGAAAAGGGCCGTCCTGATTTTAGGGGATTTCAAACTCTGAAATCGGGACTGTCACGGGGGAAAAAGAGACAGTTGGCAGGTCTACAAACAGTCTATATTTCTGGTTTAATCTTCAATGAGGTGACCCATATCAGACTGGAAACTAGTACTAAGCATGTGACTCGACGTTCAATTTACTATCCGTTTGAACAAACATTTTCGAAACGTTTAAACGTTTGTTGGCAGCACTTCAATTTGTTGGAAAAATACATAATATAGATAGATAAATAACAACTGTGCATTTTCTAACAAGTGGTTGCAGCCACTGCCAAGTAAATCTAAAGTTTCATTGGTGGTTCTGGTTTGAAACGTTGTCATCAACCTTTTCCAAGTCTAAAGCAGTAACAAAGTAAAACACTATCAAAAAGAGAACACTGGAGTAAATGTAGATTACAATTTATAATTTATTCAAGAACATTTTATAAAATGAGGACCTTGTTAAAATGAGATGGAAAAATAAATACAAAACAATTTATACCTTAACGACAAATATGGTTGCAAGTACCAAATCAGAGCCTACAATTTCTACGTTTAACAGCAAAAGCATTTCTAAGATGAAAACACATACCTTCACAGATAACCCTTTCTTCCCCAGGCCCTCGTCTAGTTTCCATGATCTCTTCACCCATTTCATTAACACACCAACAGTGGCCAGTGCCGCCTTGGCATTGTCTTGGTTGGTATAAACCCTCTTCTGTACAATCAGGAATGTGGCCGCCGAGGAATCCGGATGCCAACCGCTGCTCACGTATTGCCTTGCAACCTTTAGCCGCAGCAACACACAAACAGAAACAATTGATTTGTTTGTTTTATACTATGGGCCTTTTTTAAACTTCGCCTTTAGCTCTTTCTAAGGTTCCGTCAGTTTTTCGACTGACGTGTACTTTCGGTACGGGGATTCAAACAGACCGTTGGAGCTTAAAACAAGAGCTTAAACCGAAGCCTTGGAATAAAAAGTCGGGGCTCACGCAAACGTTGAACAAAGAAATGTGACTAATCAAACTGTTTAGGAGACATATCCAATAAATCGATGGAGGCCAAAACCAGGCACAGAATCGACTTCTTATTAACATAGCACGAAACAAAAGTTTCTATTAGCTGTTAAATTCCTGCATGTCATGTTACGAATTTTCCCACTGGCTGATTTTGCTGTGTTGCACTGTGTGTAGCTAGCTACCTGTATGTCTGTGTGTGCACTGTTTCGAACCATGCTCGAACCATGGGGGAAACTCAAACGTTCAGTCCGCACAGCGAAACCTGGTTGTTTCTTGTGATTTACTTGTTATTTATTTTATAAAATGTAGCCTCCTCAGACAAAAAACAAAAATAAAAATAAAAAGCAATAACAAAACAGAGTTCTGTGATATCATGGCGGATATTTTTGACTGGCCTGCCAGACCATTTGGCAAGGAGTTTCAGCTGGTCCGCCGCCGTTTCAACTGGCAAGCATGGGCCACCGCACAGGTCGAACCCTGCTGACAGTAGTTGAATAAAAAAGGCACAGCAATATAGGCCTATTGCCGTGAGTTGTCGGTGATTTGTCGGTGATCCCAATCACGCTTCTTTGCTCATTGCCCCTCCAATTTTCAAAAGAATCCTGTGTTTTTACATTTTCCAAAGTGTTTATGTGTACTCGGACTTTAAAGAATCAAACAGATTTTCCTATGTAAAAGACCTTTACAGATTATACTTCACTTAAAAAAAACCTAAAAGCTTGGAAAAATGGTTTAATTTTTTGGGGGGCCATACCTTGTGGGTCAACAGGTTCAGGTCCTACCGGCTCAGGTCCAACAGGTTCAGGTCCTACCGGCTCGGGTCCTACCGGCTCGGGTCCTACTGGCTCGGGTCCTACCGGCTCAGGTTCAACAGGATCAACTACATCAATCACAACATATGACCAGACATATATAACTATAAAACTATCAAACAAAGATATTGACAAAATAGGGAGACCGCCAACATAGGGCTAGATAGCTCAGTTGGTAGAGCGCCGGCACGTTAAACCGGAGGTCGTTGGTTCAAATCCCACTCTAGTCAATTTTTCTTTGTTCAACCCAAAATCATTTAATATTTACCCAGTCAGTTTCCCTTGTGGTCCATTACTTGATATATGATATATAAAAAAAAGTCGCATCCCCTTAAGGTGATCCCCGGCTGCCGCTTCCCAGGTTGTATCGTATGGGTGTGATCCCTGGCTACACGGCAGTTTGCGGTTGAATGGCTTTCTGACTGGCACCCCCCGAACAAAGATATTGACAAAATAGGGAGACCGCCAACATAGGGCTAGATAGCTCAGTTGGTAGAGCGCCGGCACGTTAAACCGGAGGTCGTTGGTTCAAATCCCACTCTAGTCAATTTTTCTTTGTTCAACCCAAAATCACTATAAAACTATCATAATATACAAAACAACACTTGCTCAAGCAAATTTGGCAAAACCAGAATCTATACAGACAACTTTCAGGTGAAAGAGTACAAATTCTCACTTTCATCTGTTAAATCTACAAGACACAAAAACAACTACCTTCTGGCAATAATGGATTCATGCAAGTAGTTCCGCATCCGTTGGAGCAGCATTTCTTCACACCAGAACATTCGGTATCACCATTACATTCTTGAACACAGATACCAAATCCAGACGGTTCTACAAAGGGGCATTCACCAAGCTTAGGAACAGCTGGCTCAGTGAGGACTGTAAAAGAAAACATTAAAGAAATGTGTACAAAATATTAAATATAAAAAAAATTTCAAGTAATAATCTGGAGGTTGCAGGTTCAAGTTCTGTGGCAGTCAATTTTTCTTTGTTCAACCCCAAATTATCAAAAAAATTACCCTGTCAGTTTCCCTTGTGGTTTTTTTTCTTTGATATCTGAAATAAGAAGTTGTTTTCTCTTAAGGCGATCCCTCTGCTGCCTGTTCTGCTGCGTATGATAAATTGGCCAGAAGTATTTCATCAATGTACAGTTGCATTTCATGAATGTTACGACCCCCCCATGAACAAAAGATGAGTATAGAGTGCATACCTGGATCCATGCAAGTAGTTCCGCATCCATTAGAGCAGCATTTCTTCGTACCAGAACATCCGTTATCACCATCACATTCTTGAACACAGATACCAAATCCAGAAGGTTCTACAAAGGGGCATTCACCAAGCTTAGGAACAGCTGGCTCAGGGAGGAGTGTAAAGGATAACATTAAAGGAAATGTGTACAAAATGTTGACTATAAAACATTTCATTACGTAATAATCTGAAGGTCGCAGGTTTAATTCCCGTGGCAGTCAATTTTTCTGTGTTCAACCCCAAATAATAAAAAAAATAACCCAGTCAGTTTCCGTTGTGGTTTATTACTTGATAATTGAAATAAGAAGTTGTATCCCCTTTAGGTGATCCCTCTGCTGCCGCTTCCCAGGTTGTATCGTAAACTTGTGTGTGATCACTGGCTACATGTGCGCAGTTCTTATATAGCGCATTACACTCCCAATGGGTGTCTTAAAGGTAAGTGGAGTTACGTGTTGAAGTATGAGACCTATTCCTTTGCATAGCACCAGGTAATGGTTTACAAGGTGCTGTGGCGCAATATGCAGCCAATCAATTTTAAAGATAGCTTATTTTGAATTAATGTAAATCAACACCTGATGACATCATGATGACGTCATTGCAGCGCTGTCATCTACTATTGAAGATCTAACTGTGTGAAGTTTGAAGGTTGTGGAACTTCAGAAAGTGTGTCTTTGTTAGCAGATAACATTGCTCACATTTGGGGTTTTGCATGGTAGCTGACAGACAGCTTTATGCCAAATCAGGCTTTGTGGACTTTGACCCTTATGATCAAAGGAACAGAACAGCCAGCCCAGTCCTTCTGAAGGATGGGTCAATACATATGTGGGCTTAATGTCCGGTTTCGACCAGAAGTTAAGGTCAGAATGGTATCATCTCTGTGCAAAAGTTTTGAGTGGGCTCAAATACCTACAACCTGATGTAGCTATTCTGATTGAATTGTCAGAAGTCCTTGAGATACGAGTTTTTGACAATTTCAACTTTCAGTTTAAACCGGAAGACAAGGGCAAATTGGGGTCATATTTGTGTAGCATTTATTGACTTTTCAAAGACTTTCGGATGGATGTATAGATTGTAAAAATACATTGTGTAATTCATGAGTTATGATTTTTTGCAATAATAAACTTTAATTTTTATGAAATTTGACACCTCAAGACGTCATTGTTCATGCACTGAGGTTCAAGTATATGCTAAATTTCAGGGTTCAATTCAGTTAAAACCTCGAGTTATTTTGTAGACTTCATCTTGAGGGGAAGAAGAAGAAAAAAAAGAAAACGTATTTAAAAAAATATATATATAAAAAAAAGAACAAAAACAAGAGGTGTTCGGCGCAAGCCCGAACACCTAAATAGTGAGACCACATAGATAGCTCAGTTGGTAGAGCGCAAGCAAGTTAATCAAAAGGTCGCAGGTTCAAAAATAATTACCTTCTGGCACTACTGGATCCATGCAAGTAGTTCCGCATCCGTTGGAGCAGCATTTCTTAGCACCAGAACATTCGTTATCACCATTACATTCTTGAACACAGATACCAAATCCAGAAGGTTCTACAAAGGGGCATTCACCAAGCTTAGGAACAACTGGCTCAGGGAGGACTGTAAAGGAAATAAATGAAAGAAATGTGTACAAAATGTTAACTACATAATAATAATAATAATAGTACGCAGTTCTTATATAGCACTTTATACTTCCGAAGGGTGTCTCAAAGCGCTCAGTATTTTGGCAGTTACAAGTTGATTCCGACTGCAATTAATCTTTAAACTGGAAGGTCTAGAGGTAAAAATTTATTTCATTCAGTAGAGAGACCATGTCCAAATTCCAGATCATACTGTTTGCAGACCTCAAAACGAGGCCCAGGAAGAGTTTTTTTCACTTCAACTTCTGGTTTCGACCGAAAGACATGGTCAAATTGGGTCAAGCCAGTGCAACTTTAATTAAGTAGGTTAAGCTCTTTCATAAGTCGTATAATAATAATAATAATAATACGCAGTTCTTATATAGCGCATTACACTCTCGATGGTTGTCTTAAAGGTAAGTGGAGTTACGTGTTGAAGTATAAAACCTATTCCTTTGCATAGCACCATGTAATGGTTTACAAGGTGCTGTGGCGCAATATGCAGCCAATCAATTTTCAAGATAGCTTATGTAGCTCGGGAAATACGAACTTTCAAAACACTAAATTTTGAATTAATGTAAATCAACACCTGATGACATCATGATGACGTCATTGCAGCGCTGTCACTACTATTGAAGATCTTACTATGTATGAAGTTTGAAGGTTGTGGAACTTCAGAAAATGTGTCTTGGTTAGCAGACAACATTGCTCATATTTGGGGTTTTGCTTGGCAGCTGACAGACAGCTTCATGCCAAATCAGGCTTTGTGGACTTTGACCCTTATGATCAAAGGAACGGAACAGCCAGCCACAGTGCTTCTGAAGGATGTGTCAATACATATGTGGGCTTAATGTCCGGTTTCGACCAGAAGTTAAGGTCAAAATGGTATCATCTCTGTGTAAAAGTTTTGAGTGGGCTCAAATACCTACAACCTGATGTAGCTATTCTGATTGAATTGTCAGTAGTCCTTGAGATACGAGTTTTTGACAATTTCAACTTTCGGTTTAAACCGGAAGACAAGGGCAAATTGGGGTCATATTTGTGTAGCATTTATTGACTTTCCAAAGACTTTCGGATGGATGTATAGATTGTAAAAATACATTGTGTAATTCTTGAGTTAGGATTTTTTGCAATAATAAACTTTAATTTTTATGAAATTTGACACCTCAAGACGTCATTGTTCATGTACTGAGGTTCAAGTATATGCTAAATTTCAGGGTTCAATTCAGTTAAAATCTTGAGTTATTTTGTAGACTTAATCTTGAGGGGAAGAAGAAGATAAAAAAGAAAACTTATTTTTAAAAAAAGGTGTTAGCCTTAAGCCCAAACACCTAAATAGTGAGACCACATAGATAGCTCAGTTGGTAGAGCACAAGCAAGTTAATTAAAAGGTCGCAGGTTCAAAAATAACTACCTTCTGGTATTAATGGATCCATGCAAGTAGTTCCGCATCCGTTGGAGCAGCATTTCTTCAAACCAGAACATTCAGTATCACCATTACATTCTTGAACACAGATACCAAATCCAGAAGGTTCTACAAAGGGGCATTCACCAAGCTTAGGAACAACTGGCTCAGGGAGGAGTGTAAAGGAAATAAATGAAAGAAATGAAAGAAATGTGTACAAAATGTTATAATCTGGAAGTCGCAGGTTCAATTCCCGTGGCAGTCAATTTTTCTTTGTTCAAACCCAAATTATTAACAAATTTACCCTGTCAGTTTCCCTTGTGGTTTATTACTTGATATTTGAAATCAGAAGTTGCATCCCCTTAAGGTGATCCCTCTGCTGCCAAAGGTTTTTTCTTTTTCTCTTGTATCGGCCGCTATTCGTGTGTATCAATTTGCGAACATAGGTGGTAATGCTTTTGAGGTTGCATCACAATGCTGTTCAGAAAATTAAATGCCATTGTTACTTTTCAAATTCTCTGTCCACGGTTCCCAAACATTCTTGAAATGTTCTGCTGCGTATAATAAATTGGCCAGAAGTATTTCATCAATGTAGAGTTGCATTTCATGAATGCTACGACCCCCCCCCCCATGAACAAAAGATGAGTATAGAGTGCATACCTGGATCCATGCAAGTAGTTCCGCATCCATTGGAGCAGCATTTCTTCACACCAGAACATCCGTTATCACCATTACATTCTTGAACACAGATACCAAATCCAGACGGTTCTACAAAGGGGCATTCACCAAGCTTAGGAACAGCTGGCTCAGGGAGGACTGTAAAGAAAAACATTAAAGAAATGTATACAAAATGTAAACTAAATATTTTTTAATAATATTAACATTTTTTGTTTGTTAATGAGGAACATTTCCCAAGTTCTAAAATGACAGGGTCACGGTCATCTGTTGGGCAAAAAACTAAAAGCAGAAAGCATGCGGAGGGCAATCTGTGTTGAGATGAGGTGCACAAAAAATGCTCAGTGTGGCTAGTCTCCTTAAAATATTATATTTAGAAGTAATCAAATCAAACTGTTCACCATTATCTGTTTATGTAGCAGCTCTTTATTGAACGTCTACATTTTAAAATTGCAAACAATCCAAGCAAGAAGTTTATCCGAGGATAAAAAAGGATGTATTTAAGTAACTGCTGAACAAATTGTTAACAAAAATGTTTGCGTACTGATGATGGGAGCCCTGCATGAACGTCCACAGCCATTGGCACAGCACTTCATTTCATCAGCACAGCCGCTATCGTCATCACATTCTTGAATACAGATACCAAACCCAAAGCCAGCATCTTCTGCGACTGGACACTGGCCAGGCTTGGGAGCAGCTGGCTCGGGTTCAACTGTGGGGCGAGAAGTGGTAGGAAGCATGCAGCATGAAAACAATTTTACATGCAAATCTTTTTAAAGTTTGACCCATTGAAACAAGCACCATAAATCCCGACCTATGTTGCTTAAAGCTTCATAAAATCCTTTGAGGCAGAACACAGCAGCCAGACAAAATACATAGAGTTTAAAGGCACTGAACACGTTTGGAAATTGTCAAAGACCAGTGTTCTCACTTGGTGTATCCCAACATATGCATAAAATAACAAGCCTGTGAAATTTTGGGCTCAATTCGTCGTTGTTTTTACGAAGTGGCAAATGTGTCAAAAATCATACAATTTAGCACATCAATTTTTTTGTAAATTATTGATGTGTTCAATGCTGTTAACATTTTCACAAAGTTTCAGGACCTAATACGTTATATTTTCGTAATTACACTAATTAGAATAATCGACGAATAATGTATTTTACATGTTTTGTTTTTACGAAGTGACAAATCAAAATTCGCCACTGAAGTCCATTGAACTACATAGCGCGGGCATGGTGCCAAAATAGGTGTGGTTTAACGTTTGGGTTTTTACGAAGTGACAAAACATTTCATTACGGTTTTTACGAAGTGACAAACCTAAATACGCATTGTTTTGTACACAATGCTCTGCGGGCAGGTCTGTTTTGGGGGTTTTACGAAGTGACAAATGTGTTTAGGAATTAATTACTCATCAAAACAGTCGCAGAATTGAAAAATGCTAACAGTTCTGAATGAATGAAGTATTCAGCTCTTTTTTGATAGTAAACTTTCAAAGAAAAAATATTAAGTAGTGTCCTAAACAATAGTTTTGAAAATAGTTCAACTTCAAACACGATTTTCTAAAAACCCGTATTTCTTGTTGCAGGGCTAAATCGTCGCTTCGTAAAACCGGCGACGAATTGGTCATCAAAGTTGCAAGAAAATGATGAAAGAAAAAACACCCTTGTTGTACAAATTTGTGTGCTTTCAGATAGGAATAAAAACTTCTTGCAAGAAGTTTTTATTATTTTAGTGAGAAATTACCTCTTTCTCAAAAACTACGATACCTCAGAGGGAGTCGTTTCCTACAATGTTTTATACTACCAACAGCTCTCCATTGCTTGTTACCAAGTAAGTTTTTATGCTGATATTTGTTTTGAGTCATTACGAAACGTGTACGATACCTTTAAAGACTTGGGCACATCTTTGGAGCAGAAAATTGTGGCAAGACGTGCCGATCATTATAATAAAACAATCACTTATCAAGTTAAAAACCACACGGGAAACCGACTGGGTATTTGTTTTAATGATTTGGAGTTGAACAAAGAAAAATTGACCAGAGCGGGATTTGAACCAAAGACCTCCGGATTAACGTGCCGGTGCTCTACCAACTGAGCTATCTAGCCCTATGTTGAAGGTCTTCCTATTTTGTCAATATCTTTGTTCAGGGTGCCAGTCAGAAGCTATACAACTGTTAGCTGCCTTGTAGCCAGGGATCACAAAGAAGTTTATGCTACAACTTCGGAAGCGGCAGCCAGGGGGTCTCCTTAAGGGGATTTGACTTTTGTACTTCAAATATCAAGTAAAAAATAATAATATTGACAAAATAGGGAGACCGCCAACATTGGGCTAGATAGCTCAGTTGGTAGAGCGCCGGCACCTTAATCCGGAGGTCGTTAGTTCAATTCCCGCTCAAGTCAAATTTTCTTTGTTCCACCCAAATTAAATAAATTAAGTTGTAAAACTAGTACTGAGCTGACAAAAGATATCAACATGGAAGTGTTATGAACTGGTTCTTCTATGAAGCAGAATTTGTTTGGCAAGAAACACAGCGAAAAAGAAGATGAGTACAGGATGACAAAAGTTATATATAAAAGGCTCATACTGATTGGTGCCAAGCAACTCCGTCCACAGCCATTGGCACAGCACTTCATTTCATCAGCACAGCCGCTATCGTCATCACATTCTTGAATACAGATACCAAACCCAAAGCCAGCATCTTCTTGGATTGGACACTGACCTGGCTTGGGAGCAGCTGGTTTAGGTTCAACTGTGGGGTAAGAAGCCGAAGCAATAAACAAATGCAATACATAAACTGTTTTGTAGTTTTTGAAGTCAAAACTTTTATATTTTTCGTATCATTTGAAAACGTTACGCCACATTGATTAATATCTGTAAAGCGGAATTTGTTTTGGGCAAGATATGAAAATATGAAGTCAATAGGTGAAGCTAAATAAAAGAAGAATTTGACATCATACAAAATGCATCCAAGCAAATCCGTCCGCATCCATTGGTGCAGCATTTCTTATCACCAGAACATCCGCTATCGTCATCACATTCTTGAACACAGATACCAAATCCAAAGCCAGCCGGTTCCAGAGCCGGACATTCCCCAGGCTTTGCTAAAACAGGCTTCGGTACAACTACGGGAAAAAGGAATATTAGCATGTTTGGTAATTGTCAAAGACCAGTGTTCTCACTTGGTGTATCCCAACATATGCATAAAATAACAAGCCTGTGAAAATTTGGGCTCAATTGGTCTTCGAAGTTGCAACAAAATGATGAAAGAAAAAACACCCTTGTTGTACACATTTGTGTGCTTTCAGATAGGAATAAAAACCTCTGCTAGAAGTCTTTTATTATTTTAGTGAGAAATTACCTCTTTCTCCAAAACTACGTTACTTCAGAGGGAGTCGCTTCCTACAATGTTTTATACTATAAACAGCTCTCCGTTGCTTGTTACCAAGTCAGTTTTTATGCTAATATTTGTTTTGAGTCATTACCAAACATGTACGATACCTTTAAGTGCAATTAGAAAACATGTTGTATCTTCAGTCGAGAAATATTCTACTCATATTAAGCTTGATTACTACAGTTCAATATGGCATCTGTCATTTGATCTTAGTTTTCCATCAGAAATTTCCCTAATATTTCTGAGGGCCAAAAAAAAATCAGAAATCAGATCAAAGTATATAGGATTTGAGGCATTGCATGGTGAGGTATCAATATATATTTGGTTTGCGGTAACACCATGTGTATATCTACTTGCTAGGTAGATTTTGTTCTTTGAGAACTTGTCTTGCTTATTATTCTACTGCCACAGAGTAGAATATTCGGAATTCGAGAGACTTCTCAGTTCTGAAATCTACTTGCTAGGTAGATTTTGTTCTTTGAGAACTTGTCTTACTTATTATTCTACTGCTGCAGAGTAGAATATTCGGAATTCGGGAGACTTCTCAGTTCTGAAAAGAACTGTCCTTCTTATTAACTACTACCTGGGCGGGAGGTAGGAAATCGGGTGGGACTACTACTTTCGCTATGTGGATCAGGGGGGACTTCTCGTTAATAACTACACTGCCGCGGACTGAGTCTAAATGGTCTCAACGTTTCGACTAGCTTGCTCTAGTCATCGTCAGGAGACTGTGGGAAGAATATCATGCCTGTTTCAGGCTCGAAAACTTCAAATTTCTCTCAATGTAATTTTAAGGAAACCTGAAACGTTGCCAAGAATCACTTGTGGTATCACTGTTGAATCAGCTTCCTGCAGAGGTTTATTTCATCAGGTTTAAGAGCACACAATTCTATTTCGCCAGAAGAATTGTGCTTAGCAGAACCTTGTTTGCCATTCTGCCCAAGAATGGTCTATATTTTAAGACAAAGATTTGTTTATAATAAATCTGTTATGGAATATTTTATGGCTAAGAGCTGCACGAATGTGGGCTAAAGAATAGCCTCTCCCTTCAAACAAAACCACATTTTAAAAAAGCATGAGCAAAAATTAAAAGTCTAACCTGGTTCAACAGGCTCTGGTGCAAAGATTTCAGTATATGGCTGGCATTGGTAACCACATCCATTGCTGCAACATTTCTCATCTTCCTCACAGTCGTAGTCAAATTCACAGAAATCTGCGCAGGGTCCAATTGCAAACTCAGACAGCAGTGGGCACATTAATCCTGGCAATTCAGCTACAGATGCAAAGGTACATTCAAAAAAACAGATCAATATTTTTATCATGCCAGTCATATCAAGCAGGGTTCTCCACAGGATTTTTTCAAAACTGGTGGGCATCCTGGCCTCAAAATATTGGAAGTTTGGTCTAAGCACGCTGAATTGAAACAAGGTCCTTGGAATGTTTTTCACTTGGTGTTTATCTTTGGTTTTAAAAGCCCCCCTGTGCCACCTGGGGCATTCTTAATGGTTTTATCTTTATGATTTTTGTGAGTTTGATCTAAAGTCCCCCCCCCCCCCCTCCAAAAAAAACCCCCAAAAACCCAACCCAAATAATAATTTGTTTTTCCTATTTTGGGTGCGTGTCGGCCCCAATTCACAATTAACGGCTAGCAATTTGCGCATATCGACGGGATACGATAGCAAGGGGAGAACCCTGTAAAGCATCAAATAGTGAGCTTTCAGAGGAAAATCCAAATTTCAATTATTGCATCCACAAATCCACTTCTAATATACTCTTGATTTTAAAAATCATGGACTCCGAACTAATTCTGTTAAAAAACCCAACAAACAAACAGAATGGTGAAGAATACTTGTTGGTAAATAACACTAGTGAGCTGCCTTAGGTATCACAAAAGCCAGCAACAATAGCAACATTTAAATTTGTCCTTCAGATAGGACATTAAGCCATAGGTCCTGTGTACTAGGATTGGTAGTGCACGTAACAGAACCCAGAACACTTATCATGAAAAAGTAAGAGTTAACCCCAATGTTTCTGGTTCACAAAGCAGGCACCCTTGTTTACAGGTTTCCGAGCTACAGTGATTACACTTAAGTTCACTTATGAGGCATCCTTGCTTTTAAAGAAAACAAAACATTCGCACTTAAATCTTCAAATAATTTGTGTTTGGATAGTATGACAGAGTCGTCGACCATCGAGTTGTTCAAGTCTCGCCTTAAGACTCATCTTTTCAAACAGTATTTTTGTAACATTGCAACTTATTGAAAGGTTTGTATCTAGTATTCATTTTCTACAATTATTTTTAACTAGTTCATCTTTTTATCTTACTGTGTATTTTTGGCTGGTCAAGATGTAATTTTTTGTAAAATTGTTTAATTATCATTGTTTTTAATTTAATTTATGTTGTTTAATCCATTTTTGTTTGCTTGTATTTCAGCGCCTTAAACCGATCTGCAACTGTTTGCGCTTTATAAATCTCTCTTTATTATTATTATTATTATTATGACACAGTTCAAAAAAGATGTCTCTTGTGCTACCCAAGCGGGTGCCTCAAAGTTGCCGCAAGAACCGACAAGACTTAATTTAAACAGTGCAGCAAAAAATGCCTTCAATGCATTTGTTTTTTTTAATTGATCAGTATGTTTAAAACTAAAACTTAACCTTCTAAATCTTACAGAATAAATATCTTCCATACTAGTTTTAAACATGGGTAAATGTGATGAGCACAACTTCAACATTTTCAGATATGTTTTTCAAGTTTACAAAGATGACTTACGTAACGGTTCCACAATGATTGGAAAGGCACAGGCATATCCACATCCAGTGTAGCAGCAAATACCATTTGGTTCTCCACAGTCCGAGTCCACCGAGCACTCATTAGGGCAGGTTCCCGTCTCAACCATGGTTGGGCATTCACCAAATGCATGAACTGCGGAAGAAAAATTACAGACAGGCTTAACCATTATTATCCAATGAGGTAATTCAACAGTATTGACCCCCTTGCACCTACGTCACAAGCGGCTACTGTCTGCCACTATAGGGAAATCTGTCCCCCAGAGATTCTGTCCCCTAAAGACCCCTTGCATATGACGTCACACTCTCAAAAAGGAGGCAGATCATTGGACGAAAGCTGTTCTTTGTGCATAAAAACGTGTGCGTGACCTCAGCGTACTTGAAGCGTTTCATGTTACGCAAAGTTGGAACGCAGAACGCACCTCCGAGCATATTGCGCGTCATTTTGGGAGTCAACTCTCTTTTGTGCATGTTTGTATACGATTTTGACGCCCAAAATGACACGCTGTGCAAGGGGTCTATATGGGAAATTAACATGGGCTGATGAAGCAGGTTGATTCAAAAGAGGGCCCTATCACAAGAAATATGTACACAGTTCGCTGTATGGGGGGACAGAATCTCTGAGGGGACAGAATCTCCTGCCACACCACACTTGCCATTTCGAAAGTCAAATTGCATGAACACATAAGGGTAGCGTGTAAATGCCGACTACACTGTATACAAGGACAATGACACCCAAAATGGCACAATCAAGTTTATTGCAATGATGACGTCAGGTGAATTGGGTCAATACAATCATTACACTGACCACTGACATCAACAAATCTTGTTCTCCAAAAAACTTTGAGAAGCTGAAATCTGTTAATATCAACAACAAATTTAGTATCAAGTTACAGTTTCTCAGAAAACCAAATTGTTGACTCCCGTAAATGGCTCAATCTCTTTTACAGATACACCATGCAGCTGTCACTGCTTCCATTCTTAGGGTTAAAATCACTCAAAAGGTGTATCTTGCTGTTTCTCAATCTAAACTAGTTCATAGTTGATAATTGTTGAAGGTAGTTACTAGTTGCAAAGGCTCAACATTGCTCATTGAATGAAATCATACAGCACATCTTCGGAATTTCCACACTTTTCTTGCGAATGAAACATTACGACACTCAAACTTTTAAAGGTTAAAATGTCATGATCATTTTTCACTCTTGGCAAGTATTTGTTTATTTGTATTTATTTATTTATTCTGGGCCCAATTTCATAGAGCTGCTTAAGCAAAACATACTGCTTACAAATTTTCTGCTAAGCAGAAATGAGCAGGATACCAGTCACAAAGTGTACTTGCAACATGGTAGTTTGACTTGTAACCTTATTCTGGTAAGCATAAAATTGTTATGCTTAGCTACTCTTTGGGCTTAAGCAGCTCTATGAAATTGGGCCCTGGTTGTAAAACCAAGGGTTCTCAGAAAAGTGAAATTAATCACTACATAAGCCAAGAACCCCATAGAGAAGACAAGAACGGAAGTTTCAGTTTTAAATGTGGGAGGAAAACCCCAGAGAATTATTCCAGGGAAAACCCACCCAATCAGGTAGGGACTAAAAACCCAACGCAATCAGGTAGGGACTGAAAACCCACCCAATCAGGTAGGGACTGAAAACCCACCCAATCAGGTAGGGGGTTTTAATCTCATCCACATAGTGCACCCGGAGGATTAAAACCGGGGTCCTAGAGGTGGAGACTGCCAAGTAAGCATTTACCGTAATCATCACTTACTAAAACATATTTCCAAGGTGTACTTGACTTTGCCAATGCAGTGACTTAACTTTCCCCACTGTATCTTAAGTAGGATTTGAAACTTTGCATGGTGGAGGTATAACTAAGAGAGGTTTGCGGTGGTTTCACATGGTGTTACCGCAAACCTCTCTTAGCCACTGTATCTTATGATAACTTACCACTGGGATTGTAAGCAGGCATACAACTGTGCCCACAGCCATTACTGCAACATTTCTGGTCATCGGGACAGGAGTAATCATCATAGCAACTCTCTTCACAGATACCAACAGTCTCAATAGTCACCCTTGGGCAAAGACCTGGCCTGGGAGAATCTAAACCACAACCAAAACAAATTGTTTATCAGAAAAGAAAAAGAAAAACTCTGAAAAAAACTAACATAAAAATTGAAGCAGGAACAGCCTACCATGGCACTACTAATCGTGGCATATCCTGCTGTAGCCGAGCGGATTAGCGCACTGGACTCACGCTCTGGTGTTTCTGATCAGCAGAGTGTGGGTTAGAGTCGGAGTGTCCTTTAAGGGTCTGTATACGTTTGGTAATTACTCTGAAAATTAATGGCAATAAAAAACTTACTTGGTAAGAAATACAGCAGCTTTGGATAGTATAATGCATTTTGAGAAACTTTTCACTTCGAAGTACTCTGGTTATGGAAAAAGATTTATGTTTTTATCCCAAAAAATTTGAATCTGAGAAGTGTTACTGCAGTAGCGTTTCTCAAATAATGTATTCCAAGTGCAGATTATTCTTTTTGCGTGGACAAAACCGCTCCAGATTTTCAGTAATATCTAAAAAATGAAATTTTCACAGGTTAGTTTTATGGTATATATCTACAACTATACAGGATTGCAACAAACAGTGGGTTCCAATTACCAAACGTATACAATCCCTTTAAGCAAGACACTTAATAATCCTTATTGCTTCGTCCATCAGATGGGACGTAAAGCCATAGGTTCTGTGTATTGTGTGATGCACATGTAACAGAACCCAGCTACTCTTATCGTTAAGAGAAGTGGGTTTGCTCTGGTGTTAATGGCATGGCTGGCTGCAGATTGCGCCACAACATATTGTAAACCCTTACAAAGTGTTACATAAATGGATTTCATAAAAAACTTAGCATAACTGTTTTAAATGAGAAAATGGAGTTAGCTGTTGCAAACTGCTTACCAACCAAAAGGGCCTATATGGTATAATTGCAAAGAAATAGTTAATGGTCTTACGTTTCGACCCAAGCAGAGTCTTTCATTTGGCCTTTGAGAAAGCTTCCGCTAAGGTTGAAACGTTGGGCCATACCTTTCTTAAATATTTGACGGAGGAGGAGGGGGAAAGGGTAGAGTAGGACCCATATAGTTAAACAATGAAACAATAAGTTTTGATTTACCAGCAGGCGTTGGTTCAATTACTGTGATTGGTCCAGCGCACACAGAATAACAGCCATCCTGACAACACTTCATGTCCCCGTCGCAATTATAGTCATAGAAACATTCTGATTTGACTTCACTGCTGCATTCATAGATCTCATCGGGACTGACTTCAGGGCAAACTCCCGCCTTTGGCTCTGTTGGAAATGTTAAATACAAAAAACCCCATTAACACCATCAGTACAAATTGCAGGTTAGCTGGCTGGTCTCAAACATCATTCGAGGGCTTACCAATAGATACATTGTTAAATAATTAATCAAATTGTGTATGCTATAAAATCATCCGATGCAAATTTTCATTCAAGAACTTGAAGATCTATAAGAACACCCTGCTTTGACATACCTGGGGGTTCTATAAAAACACCCTGATTTGACATACCTGGGGGTTCTATAAGAACGCTTTGACATGCCTGGTGGTTCTATAAAAACACCCTGCTTTGACATACCTGGTGGTTCTATAAAAACACCCTGCTTTGACATAGCTTGGGGTTCTACAAGAACACCCTACTTTGACAAAGTTGGGGGGTTGAACACCCTGCTTTGACATACCTGGGGGGTTCTATAAGAACACCCTGCTTTGACATACCTGGGGGTTCTATAAGAACACCCTGCTTTGACATACCTGGGGGTTCTATAAGAACACCCTGCTTTGACATACCCGGGGGTTCTATAAGAACACCATGCCTTGACATACCTGGGGGTTCTATAAGAACACCCTGCTTTGACATACCTGGGGGTTCTATAAGAACACCCTGCTTTGACATACCTGGGGGGTTCTATAAGAACACCCTGCTTTGACATACCCGGGGGTTCTATAAGAACACCATGCCTTGACATACCTGGGGGTTCTATAAGAACACCCTAGAACACCCTGCTTTGACATACCTGGGGGTTCTATAAGAACACCCTGCTTTGACATACCCGGGGGTTCTATAAGAACACCATGCCTTGACATACCTGGGGGTTCTACAAGAACAAACGGCATGCATTCAAATCCACATCCATTGAAACAGCACAAAAGGTCCCCTGGGCATTCAGCATTATCACCCATACACTCTCTTGGGCATGGACCTAGACTGTCGATGATGGTGGGACATTCGCCGATCTTCACATCTGTAAAGCAAGACGAAGAACAGAAACCACTGATTAATCCAAACCCCTTTAACCACTCTGGCATGTTGCCTCACAGAATTGACAGATATTTACTGGACTCAAGTCAACATTTAAACAAAATTTCTTTTTGTTAAAGATATTACACAGAGAGGTATTATTAGGGTGTCGTGGCCGAGCGGTTAAGAGCATCGAATTCAAGTTCTGGTGGTTAGACATCAGGTTGTGGGTTCAAATCCCGGTCATGGCACTTGTGTCCTTGAGCAAGACACTTAACTATAATTGCTTCTCTTCACCCAGGGGTATAAATGGGTACCTGCAAGGGTAAAGGTTGATATTGTGTTTGGAAAAGCCTTCGGAGCGCCACGGTTGCCCAGGGTTGTATACTCCCCAGGGAGCTGAGAAAGGTTAAAGGAATGTTATTGGCCCAATGACCAGGGCACTAATGTAAAGCGCATTGAGACGTTTATTGTAAAATGTGCTATATAAGAACTAGTTAATATTATTATTATCATTACTCAAATGAAAAACACAAGACCGCCGTACTTGTCCGGTCGTGAAATTACTTGCCTTGGGCCTGCAGTCCAGTGTAAAATTTTAGCCTTACATGGTGTTTCATACGATAACACTTACCGGGGTATTTCTTGAGGGTCATTGGTGGGATACCCTGAGGGACTGATCCACAGGTTGCTGTACACTCTTCCACAGTCTCAAAGCGGTTGATATTGCCTCCACAGCTACCGTAGGTGAACTGTTCACACTCTCCAGTCTCTGGGTTATAACCAAACATCACTTCATTCCCTCCACAGAAGCCCCTCATCATGGGCAGTTTGCACATTTCTGAAAGTGAAACGAGGATTCATAGATTATTGGCAATGACCACTTTTCATACCAAAAGCGATGTGTTTTTGCCTGAAGCCTTACTTATAACTGACGGTGGCTAGTCAAAATTCTACTGAATAACTCATAATGTACTATCAATCCTGGGGGTTTTTATGCACGACATAATTCCACTGCGAGCCAAGCCCACTTGACACAAACTGGCTTTAGAAAATGCATTGAGTCAGTTTATCCTTCGAGTTTTGATGTATAAATAATAAACAAATTATTTGGACTTGCAAATCTCAAGACTCAAGATTGACAGCATTATATTTTTCTGTCATCAAAAAGGTTTTTTAACAATAAAATGAGTAACTTTTGGTAAAATTAAACACTCTTTAACACATGGGAGCTTTGAAGTCAGAAGTAGTGAAAACTTCACATGTGCAGCAGATGTAAGCAATGTGAAGACTTACAAAGGATAAGTTGCAATTTTTGAATGAAAAAACCCCACACACACAAAATCTTATTTCAGGAATACATCATATAAAGCTGCTCCCTGAAAATGAACTTTTGAACCTTGACTGAAAGTCGTGAGACATAATTAACAAACCTGGAAAGACCACTGCTTGGCCCACGTCAACAGGTTGTTCGTCTCCACATACGCCCATGCACTCATCAGAACTGTCAAAACGATTGTCGTTGCCGCCACAGCCTCCGTAGATGAATTCCTCACAGAGTTCCGTTTCCGGATTGAAACCGTATTTGGGGAAATATCCACGGCAAAGGCCGGTCTCCCTGGGAAGCTGACAGTATTCTAGGGAGTATATCATTAAAAATCAATAAGTTTGAAGTCAACATTCAGTCCCCATTCCCAGTTTGAAGTCAACATTTTAGTCCCCCTCCCAGTTTGTAGTCGACGGGCGGTTGGGTTGGTGTAGTGGTATCTTTCCTCGCCTTCCACCTCTAGAACCCCAGTTCGAATCCCACAGGGGGCACTATGTGGATTGGGTTTTCAGTCTCTACCTGACTGCGTGGGTTTTCCCTGGAGTATTTCTCTGGGGTTTTCCTCCCACATCTAAAACTGAAATTTCCTTATTTGTCTTCTCTTCATTGGGTTCTTGGCTAGTATAGCGATTAAGTTCGCTTGTTCACTTTCTGAGAGTCCTTGGCTTCACAACCAGAATAAATGAAATGAAATGAAATGAAACATTCTAAAACCTATAAATCAAGAAGGGTCTACTTGTTTGATGCTGTATTTGCAAATAAGAACCGTCTTCCTCCAACAACCTCCCTTCACCAAGCAAAATGGCCACATAGATTTGTTACACAATACCTGGTTTACCAGTTGGAGCCACATGCTCAATGGGAGGTTCTGGCTCTGATGAGAGGTCTTTGGGACTACAGATTTTCATACAACTCTCAGCATCGTCAAATTTGTTGTCGTTGCCTCCGCATCCTCCGTAGACAAACTCCGAGCAGGTATTAGACTCTGGGTCGTATCCAAATTTGGGAAAGCGGCCTCGGCATAAGCCGGTCATCATGGGAAGTTTGCAGAAATCTACAGAACGGTTGAGATTTTGTTTACATGAATCAAAGATTCAAGTTACAAATTTAAGATACAAATGTAATGATACAGGAACAAGGTTTAGATTTTGTTATGGCTCTTGTTTTAGATCACAGCTAAAAGGTAGAGTAGATGAAGTGGAATTATTTATGAGGGTTGTATCATTTTATCATCATCTATAATTTCTATACAGTGGCAATCTTCAACAGATACCCAGTCCCCAATATTTTCTCGTCCAATGGATTTCCGTTGAAGAAAAATGAGATATAAACCTTGTAACACACAAAACTGTTGACATAATTCCCATTCACAGTAACTGTTTTACAGAGAGGTGGGTAACTGTATTTACAGAGAGGTGGGTAACTGTATTTACAGAGAGGTGGGTAACTGTATTTACAGAGAGGTGGGTAACTGTATTTACAGAGAGGTGGGTAACTGTATTTACAGAGAGGTGGGTAACTGTATTTACAGAGAGGTGGGTAACTGTATTTACAGAGAGGTGGGTAACTGTATTTACAGAGAGGTGGGTAACTGTATTTACAGAGAGGTGGGTAACTGTATTTACAGAGAGGTGGGTAACTGTATTTACAGAGAGGTGGGTAACTGTATTTACAGAGAGGTGGGTAACTGTATTTACAGAGAGGTGGGTAACTGTATTTACAGAGAGGTGGGTAACTGTATTTTTGCTGGTTTTTTCAAAAAATTTCAGTCATTCCAATCCCTTTTTTAGAATCTTACCACAAAAATTAAATCAAGGATTTTCTGCGATTAGGCCACCAGGATTTGTTATGTGCAGCGAGTTACGCCGTTTGCATGCATTTGTTTCAAAGTTGAGAATGTATTGGGTGAAAATATTCTTAATGAAGGATCATTTCTAACTAAATTGGTATTTGATCTACTTAAAAAATAAAAATTGAGAAGTTTTTGCTTATAAACTAAGTATGTGTTTACCTGGGAGAACATCATCGATGGGCATAGGTTGGCAGGTCATTATACATTCATTTATCGTGTCAAAGGCATTATCGTTGCCATCACATCCCCCGTATACAAATTCCTCACACATTTTTGTGGTCGGGTTGAAGCCAAACTTGGGGAAAGATCCTCTGCAGAGACCGCTCACAATTGGTAAGCCACATGGTGCTGAAGAATGTGATAAAAATTGCTGCCAATTGGTATACGACCTTAGTAGCATGAATATGCATGAGCACCAGCAAAAAATCCTGAAATATGCTTACATACGCTATAGATTTTAAGCTACTGTTGATTTTTCACTTCCGGTACGCAGTGCCATTAAAGGCACTGAACACGTTTGGTAATTGTCAAAGACCAGTGTTCTCACTTGGTGTATCCCAACTTTGCATAAAATAACAAGCCTGTGAAAATTTGGGCTCAATTGGTAATCGAAGTTGCAAGAAAATGATGAAAGAAAAAACACCCTTGTTGTACAAATTTGTGTGTTTCAGATAGGAATAAAAACCTCTTATAAGAAGTTATTATTATTTTAGTGAGAAATTACCTCTTTCTCAAAAACTACGTTACTTCAGAGGGAGTCGTTTCTCCCAATGTTTTATACTATCAACAGCTCTCTGTTGCTCGTTACCAAGTCAGTTTTTATGCTAATATATATTTTGAGTAATTACCAAACGTGTACGATGCCTTTAAATGGTGCTCCGGTTGGTACATTATAAGATGTTTCTTCAGTTATTTTGTGTAAGGCATGTATGCAAGGAAATTTTCCTCCATGGTAGGACCAATAAACTGAATTGAATTGATTTATGCAATTTTCTCTCCCCTTTTTTTTTTTTTTTTTGCTTGATATTGTGATTGTTTCTTTGTTTTCTGTTTTTATGTGTGTCTAATGTGTGAAAAGGGGTCCACATTTAGTGGGCCTCCATGCCTGTTCGGGGGTTTCCCTCTTGCACTATTTGGGTGTTTTGTGCAATAAAGGTAATAAACCAATTAACTAAACTACTACAACAATAATGACCAATTTAATATTGACAACTTACTTTCAATCATCGGTGGGTCAACCCCAATATCTGGTGTTCCCACTGTAAAAGAAAAAGAAAACTCTTAGACGACTAAAGCAGAATATGAAGATTCGAGTGAGGCGCATCTGTTATCTCAAACAAGGACACCCAAGTATAATTTACTGGAAAAGGTCAGAAGTTGAACGTTTTTTTTTCCTCATAAAATCAATCAAGACAAATGTGTCTGTTTGTTTGTTAAGATTATCTTCCCTACAAGGGAACTTGGCAAGGCTCCAAAAGCCAATCTCTCTCATACAAACATTGGTTTAGCCTCTATGATTATGAATTGCACAAGTCAATAAGTTGCATGAACCAATCAATTGTGATTCAGTAACTAGACGACAATACTTATTCTCGTCATTGTGAAACCAGGGGCTACAATCCCGGCCAAAATGCTTGGGCCACCCGTTCCTAACGTTACAATAACCATTCCCTGTCTGACAATAAACATTCTCTCCCCCGTCCCCCGTCCCCCTGCTCAATGTTGACTGGAACGCAGAAGACCGTGCAACAATGAGATTCAACATTGAAAGGGGGCAGGGGGGGCCCAACGAGATATGGCCGGGATTGTAGCTCAGCCAGATTCGAACCCACAACCTTGTGATTGCAAGTCCTGGCAGTCTGACCAATTGACCAGGGTGACCACAATGTCTTCATGAGCCTAACATTAAACTTCACGTTTTCACTCCATACATCCTTATACCAACAACTTTGACCCCTCAAAATTACACAGTAGTAGTTAATTTCATAACAATACTGGGTTCGTATATAGCTCACACATCCTAGTAGCTGGATCAAGGCACTTTACAACATTATTATCCCTGTTGATCAGGCATACTCAGACCATTGGGAATGATTCCTCAAACTTCCTCAGCTTCCTAGGCAATTAGCAATTAGCGCCGAGGAATTAAGCCAACACAATACTGTCTCTGCCGGTCAATTTATACACCTGGGTTAAGAGAAGCAGTTATGGTCTTTGTCCTCTCAGGATACAACTCGACATCTTAACATTCCTAATATCAGATTACTCTATGACCAAAAAAAAAAGGCGTTTTCACATTCGGCTGCTGCTCTCGAGAACAGTCTACCAATTAATATTCAGGCTTCTTCTTCTTCTGGTGTAACTTTTAAGAGTAATCTTAAGACGTATGGTTTCCCAATGCTTAGTTTGTGTTTGTTGTTGTATTGTTCTTCACGTATACATATGTAATGTGCTTTGGGATTTTTTTGGAAAAGCACAATATAAATGCCTTAATATAAGTGCCTTGCTCAGGGACGTAACTGTCATGACAGGGAACGTAACTCAAATTCCACGAAAAGCCACCATATCATTCAAGGGGTTGGTACCAACCGACCGCATGATTAGGCTGGCAAAGCTCAGGTCTAAACAACTGAAACATTCCTGATAACGCTGTCAACCAACCAGTTACCTTTCGCTTCAGTGAGGACACTGTTCGAGCTTGTGTCTTCACATGCAAGGAGTCTCGTGGCCGAGCGGTTAAGAGCATCGGACTCAAGCGGTGGTGTTTCTGATCAGCAGAGTGTGGGTTCGAGTCCTGGTCATGACACTTATATCCTTGAGCAAGATGCTTTACCATCATTGCTTTGTCCTTCGGATGGGACATTAAGCCGTAAGTCCCATGTACTAGGATTGGTAGTGCACGTAAAAGAACCCAGAACACTTACCGTGGAAGAGTAGGGGTTAACCCCCCAGTGTTTCTGGTTCACATAGCAAGCACCCTTGTTTACAGGTTTCCTCAGGCTTGCGAGCAACAGCGATTAAATTCACTTGTGAGGCATCCTTGGTTTCATTACCAGAAATATATCATAATAATAATACTAGATTCAATCATTAGTGCATTCCTACCTATACAAGTGAGGCCATCTTCATCAAGTACTTGTCCTGGATCACAGACTACATCAATCTTTATACAGTCATAACCACCGTTCCTGTTACCACATATCTCAGAAGGCTGACAGGGGCTCTCTGCGCATTCATCAATGTCTAATAAGAAACAGGAAGGAAAAGGTTTGCAATTTCATGCTATGGTGTAGGGGTGATAATAATAAACTCAACAGTAGTATGGAGTTTGGTTTTTATAGCTTTGTATAACCATCCTTTTTTCTCTCTCTAGGTCTGTTTGTTTATGGTATTTCTATTTCTTTTTTGTTTTTGGTGTTTATGCCATTTTTTTTGGTTTTTTATAGCTTTGTATAACCATCCTTTTTTCTTTCTCTAGGTCTGTTTGTTTATGGTATTTCTATTTCTTTTTTGTTTTTGGTGTTTATGCCATTTGTTTTTGTTTTTTATAGCTTTGTATAACCATCCTTTTTTCTTTCTCTAGGTCTGTTTGTTTATGGTATTTCTATTTCTTTTTGGTGTTTATGCCATTTTGGGGTTTTTTTTATAGCTTTGTATAACCATCCTTTTTTCTCTCTCTAGGTCTGTTTGTTTATGGTATTTCTATTTCTTTTTGGTGTTTATGCCATTTTGGGGGTTTTTTAATAGCTTTGTATAACCATCCTTTTTTCTCTCTCTAGGTCTGTTTGTTTATGGTATTTCTATTTCTTTTTTGTTTTTGGTGTTTATGCCATTTTTTTTTTTTTTTATAGCTTTGTATGACCATCCTTTTTTATCTCTCTAGGTCTGTTTGTTTATGGTATTTCTATTTCTTTTTTGTTTTTGGTGTTTATGCCATTTAAAAAAAAAAATTATAGCTTTGAATAACCATCCTTTTTTCTCTCTCTAGGTCTGTTTGTTTTGGGTATTTCTATTTCCTTTTTGTTGTTGGTGTTTATGCCATTTTTCTGTAAGGACCCCAGTGGAAATATGTCTAAGTTACTGGCTTTTTTGGGGGGCCATCATTGGATAATTTTGTGCAGTTTTTCCTTTCTTGTTTTCTACTTTTGTTTATTTGTTTCCGTGTTTATGTTCCTGTTACTGTGTATGTATTTTTGCCATGTTCTTGATGTGTTTTATCCGAATAAATTCAAAATCACCTCGAATCAAATCATGGAGAAATTTTAGTCAAGCAAAGTTTGTTGAGGAGAAATTCAAAATTAAACAGGCAGTTAATTGAGAATAGCCTCCAGTTTTTTAAAGGTTTTCTTGGTTTATAGCTTGAGTGATTGCTTGCTTAATTCTGCATTTCTCCCTTATAAAACAAAAAAAGAAAACCCAATTTCAATCTTTTACAGTTCTTGGTGTTTTTTTTAGGTTGTTGGTGTTTTTTGTTTGTTTTTTTGTGTATTGTTAGTTTGTTTGTTTGTTTTGTTGTTGTTGTTGTTGTTGTTTTGGGGTTTTTTTAGGGGGGAGGATTTGGACAAACTTGGGGTAAAGATAAAATTGGGAGGGATTCCTATGCTTCACAATAGCACCAAAACTGCCCCAGTGAACAAGTAAAGGGCGTGAACGGTAATGGATGAATGACAGAACCTAATGATGTACAATTTAATTACGATGTATTTCAGTTTTATTTCACTAACCAGTGCATATTCCTTGTTCATCCTTCTGGTAGCCAATACCACAGTCCACAATGAGACATAAATAGGTTCCTTGTACATTTTCACAGGTGTTACCCAGCCCACAGATATCTGGTGTCTCTACACATTCGTCTACATCTGCTCAAAAGAATATCAGAAAAGAACTTTGTTTATCATACGTCCTTCACAACTGTCAGAAAAAAACATACAGTTGGTCTATGTGGCTGTTTCAGGGATGTGATAGGCTGTTGAAAAAAAAAACCTGAACTCTGAGCGCAAAGCTTGCGAGCTTGAAAACTTGCGAGCACGAAGCCCACTAATAACATTCATCTTTGGTTTTCAAAGCCCTACTCTGCAATCTGGGGCAATATATATGATTTTTTCTTCATTTTTTTTTTTTTTTTGGGGGGGGGGGGGCAGAGGAACGGATTTCTTTTTTGGGGGGGCAAAAAAAAAAGGATTTCCGGTTAAATACAAAGAAATCACATCCCTGCTGTTTGTGATTGCTTCATGAAATGAATCAAGCATCAGTGCAGAGTTCTTATACCAATACTGGATGCATGTACGAGTGCATTATACTTGAATTACAATAAAGACGACAAATACACAGATATTGTGAATTAATGCATCTTCATCCAAGCAGTGACAGTGACAAATTGAAAGCTAAAAGTTTAAGCACCCCCTCAAAACTTAAATTCTTCTGATGTTCAGGCAAAAGTGTAAGATCATTACAAATTTGCATTATCTGCAACGCACGAGTGAGGGCATATGGCAATCACAAGCTACTGACATTTTGTGTTGATTGCTGTTCAATGCTGTGACGGGCTGCAATTTTTTTTTTCCTGAACCTTTCGGGCAGTACAGTGTACATTTGTACGTGGGCCATTGAAAAATCAAAAAGCGGTATTATGTGACGTCCTCGCTTTGATTGGCTTAAACTCCACGGACACTGCCTGAAAGGTTCAGTTTTTTGTTTTTTTCGCGGGCCACCCTAAAGAATGTGATAATAACGATCATGTAAGTGTTATGCCTTAGCCTAAAGGTGATAAAAAGGCATTGTTGCAGAATATCATCAAGAGGTGAAGACTGGACTGTAAAAAGAAAAAGCCAGATTTCACCAAGTGATTATATTCTGCCACAATGCATGAACGAAAGGTATTAAATATTAGTTTGTATACAACTCACACATAGATCCTTGTCATTTTGAAATGTTTTCACAATAAACACAAAATGGACACGGACACTGGTCCACCAAACAATTTTGAAAATTCTAAAACCCCCTTCTGAATATTTTGGACAACTCCATGTATATACACCAACCTTGATGCCCACAAAACAGATTTAAAGGCACTGAACACACCTGGTAATTGTCAAAGACCAGTGTTCTCACTCAGTGTATCCCAACATATGCATAAAATAACAAGCCTGTGAAAATTTGGGCTCAATTGGTCATCAAAGTTGCAAGAAAATGATGCAAGAAAAAACACCCTTGTTGTACAAATTTGTGTGCTTTCAGATAGGAATAAAAACTTCTTGCAAGAAGTTTTTATTATTTTAGTAAGAAATTTACCTCTTTCTCAAAAACTACGTTACTTCAGAGGGAGTCGTTTCCTACAATGTTTTATACTATCAACGGCTCTCCGTTGCTTGTTACCAAGTAAGTTTTTATGCTAATGTATATTTTGAGTAATTACCAAACGTGTACAGTGCCTTTAAGCAGACGTTCTAGTTTGTTAAAGTACAAAGGGATACAAATCCCAGCCCCCTTCAATCTTCTTGAATTTCTCTTGTCTGATAATATTGCAAGAGAAATTAACCCACAAACTACACAGAAAAGAAGCGAAGAACACACATATATACTACCGAACACTTTTTTTTAATGTTAGTTTTGAGCTAAACTTTCTGAAAATTGCATAGTTTGAACGAATGACAGAAACCAATGATGTGCAAATTATTGAATTAATTCACATAAATACTACCGAACACTGTTTTTAATGTTAGTTTTGAGCTATACTTTCTGAAAATTGCATAGTTTGAACAAATGACTAAACCAATGATGTACAAATTATTGAATTAATTCAGTTTTATTTCACAAACCAGTGCAACTTCCTTGGCCATCCTTCTGGTAGCCGACACCACAGTCGAATATAGCACATACATAGCTTCCTGGGGTATTTTCACAAATGTTACCCAACCCACAAATATCTGAAGTCTCTGTGCATTCATCTACGTCTGCTCAAAAAAAAACATTGAAAAGACAAGCGCAAATTAAAAGGAATTATTAAGAATCTTCTAGAGACAAGGCTCAACTAATCACAGAAAGATTGACAAACAAGAATGGTGTGTTAACAAACACAAATGCCCCGCTGAGATTACCTCATTCTTGAGTTATCGCTTAGACAACATTTCTTTGGTTTTAGCCACAATTACCTTGACATTTGACAAGGGGGTTAAAAAACAATAGGCTTCTGAAGGATCCCATAACCAATCCACACACCAAGTTTGGAGTTTATATAGCAAGTCCTTCTTGAGTTATCACTTGGACAACATTTCTTTTGTTTTAGCCATAATGACCTTTACATTTAACTTAGAGGGTCCAAAAACAATAGGCTTCTGGAGGATCTCGAGACCAATCCAAACACCAAGTTTGGAGTTAATATGCCAAGGCTTTCTTGAGTTATCACTCGGACAACATTTCTTTTGTTTTAGCCATAATGACCTTGACATTTTTTGTATGGGATCCAAAAACAATAGGCTTCTGTGGGATCCCAAGACCAATCCACACACCAAGTTTGGCAGGCGCGGATCCAGGGGGGGGGGGCGTGGGGGGCGCCCGCCCCCCCCCCGGTGCCAGAAAAAAAAAAAAAAAAAAGGGAGAAAAAAAAAATTCAGAAGTCATACTCATTAGTGCATTGGCAATTTCGCAGTGCAGAAAAATAAAATGCTGTCTGGGGATGGCGCGGTCTTTCATTCTGAAAAAAAATCACGCCCCCCCCCCCGTTTGGAAAATCCTGGATCCGCCCCTGTTTGGAGTTGATATGCTAAGTCCTTCTTAAGTAATCGCTCGGACAATGATTGCACACACACACACACTCACACACCCACACACACACGGAAGGACAAGGCAAACACTATATGCCCCTTCGGCTTGCTTCGCCGGCGGGGCATAAAAAAGAAAGAGAGACTTTACCGACACACCCGTTTGCCGAATCCAATTTGTATCCAGCTACGCATTCCACTGTGACTTCAATGCAGTCAAAGCTACCATCAATGTTGATACAGATACCAAACAATCCACACACATCTGGCTCTTCTTCGCATTCATTCAGATCTACATTGAGAATGGTCAGAAATAAGAAGTTATTAGGTTACAATTGATTTAATAACCAACAAATAATAAGTGCCAAACAATTCTTACAAACAAATTTCCTTGAAAAGCACCATTTCAATAAGAACAAATATTGTAAAATAAAATATTATAACAACCTGTATGCTATTTCAAATGTGTGATGACATGTCAACTTTATACACTTTCCTACATCCACAAGTTGTCGCAACCCCGTTTTGTTGAATTAAAGGGCAGTGTCATCATGATCCAAGCAAGCCTGTGGCTGTACATGGAATTATGAACTCTAACCCAGTTACTGCACGCGCGTGCCCTCCCTCCATGTCATATCTATGGAGAGTGCGCACATGTGCAGGAACTGGGTGAGAGTTTTCAATTTCTATGTACAGCCACAGGCCTGCTTTGATCATGACGACACAGCCCCTTTAAGGCATGTACTACTACCACACTTAAATGTACCTACATTTGCTTCATACAGCTTTTGAATTATCACTTGATGAATAAATGTTTTACCTTCGCAGTGACCACTTGCAGCCATTTTGTAGCCTTTACCACAGTCCAGTATAGCACAGAGGAAGCTTCCGTCAATGTTTGTGCAGATGGAATCCTCCTTACAGATATCGGCAAACTCAGCACACTCATCAATATCTGTTATAAAATCAAATGACACGACACTACTTCAATAATGTTGAAGAAAAAATGTTGGCAAAATGGCTGACATTTGGTGCTTGGTATGGGGCATTTCATTTAATTTATTCTGGTTGTGAAGCCAAGGACTCTCAGAAAGCGAACTTAATCACTATACTAGCCAAGAACCCAATGGAGAGAAGACAAAGAAGGAAATTTCAGTTTTAGATGTGGGAGGAAAACCCCAGAGAAATACTCCAGGGAAAACCCACGCAGTGCCCCCGGTTGGATTCGAACCGGGGTCCTAGAGGTGGAAGGTGAGGAAAGATACCACTTCACCAACCCAACCGGGCATGGTGCATGGTGTACCCCTGCCCCACATTTTGTCTTCATTGGGGGGTGGGGGTATGGGGGTTGGTACTCTCTTTGAATAAGAACAAGGTACAGAATTGACAAAGGTTGCAAAATGGCAGCTTCTGATATGCTTACTCTCTTTGAATCAAGGTAAGGTACAATAACGGCAATGTTTGCAAAACTTCTACTGCTTGCGCACATTCTCTCAATGCTTCATGATTAATAAACAAGCACTAAATACACCAACCTGTAAATGGTTCAGCATGTAATGAAACTTTATTGAAAACACTACAGAAAATGCCAAAGATTTTCCGTGGCCATACCATTGGGAAATCAAGGAAAAGTAGCACATTTTCATTTCAAGTTGATGTATGTGTCACCCACAAAATTAAACAAGATCTTTTTTTTGTTGAACCCCTGAAAGTATGTAAGATGGAACAACGATATCAGGTAAAAGTTCACAAACTTCATTTTCAATTCATCATCCTTTCCATTGTTGTTACTGCCCAATGACGTCAACGCGCATATTGGTCTAGTTCCTTCCAATGCCACACATGGCTACTGTCTGCCATGCTCGCTATTTTGGGAGTCAATGGTTAGCGTGTAAACGCTGCGTCGCCTAAAATGCGCACTACACTGTATAACACACCGGGACATTGACTCCCAAAATGGCACAACCCGAGATTATTGTGATGATAACGGGAAATGGGTTCAATAGGCCGTTCAAGTCTCGCGGGTATTTGAACATTTTTGGGACCACTTTGGTCCCATGTACGATCCTTTAACGCGTGACGGAAACAAACTCACGCGCTTTAACGGGTCCCAATGTTCGAATACGCACGAGACTTGCACAGTCTATTGTGAGGGGATCACTAATATAGTGATATAAAAAGCATGTTAATATTTTATACATACCAACGCAGAGTTGGCCACCTCCCCCAGCCCTGTTCACACATCTGTAGCCCTCTGCGCACTTCATGCCCTCTTCGCAGACATTACGATCTGGGGCTGTATTTTGAATAAAGTAATAAATGTTTTTGTTCAGGCAATGAATAGCAAAGTTTGGATCGCATCTCCATGTACTTCATTTCTCTCTGTTTTTGTTGCTACATCCACAAGGGAAAAAAACCCAGCATTTTAAAAGCATTTCAACTTGCACAAAAAAAGGGAATAGATTTGTGATGTTTAATTTTTACATATCAAGTAAATAAACCACAAAGGAATCTGACTGGGTAAATTTTAAACAAATTGGGGTTGAACCCCCAAAAAATTACTAGAGCCGGACTTGAACCTGCGACCTCCGGATTAACGTGCCGGAGCTCTACCAACTGAGTTATCTATCCCTAGCTAGCGGTCTCCCTATTTTGTCCATATCTTTGTTCGGGGGGTGCCAGTCAGAAGCCATACAACCTCTAACTGCCGTATAGCCAGGGATCACACCCAAGTTTACGATACCACCTGCAAGGTGGCAGCAGAGAGATCACCTTCTGCTTAGCTGATCCCTCTCCTGCTGCTTCCCAGGTTGTATCGTAAACTTGCGTGTGATCCCTGGTTATACGGCAGTTACAGGTTGAATGGCTTCTGACTGGCACCCCCGAACAAAGATATTGACAAAAAGGGAGACCGGCCGCCAACATAGCTCAGTTAGAAGAGCATCGGCACGTTAATCCAGAAGTTGCAGATTCAAGTCCCGCTCTAGTCAATTTTTCTTTGTTCAACCCCAATTTATATAATTTTTACAGTAAAACGTTTACAGGCCATATTAATTTCACTTGATCTGATGTGGTAACTTTTTTTGACAAATCTGCAAGAGGATTCTTTGAATGTCGAGGAGGCGTCAAAGCTTTGTGAAAACAAAGAAGAAAATATACTCACAGACACATTTCTTGACACCATCAGCAAATACTTTACCCTCTGGGCACTTGTTAAAAGCTGCAGGACAGTTAAAAGTAAAATTTTGTGCTCTAGTCAATATTTCTATGTTCAACCCAAAATTGAATTACAATTTAGCAAAGTACAGATGCCCATAATTTGACCAAAAATAAACTATTAATAAACATTCAATAACTTTCAGAGAATTTGTTTTTAGAGAGGAAAAAAACCCAAAAAACTAACAACCAAAGTTTTAAGTGCATTCTTGTCTAAACCAGATAAAAAAAAAACATTAAAAAAAATATTCTTTTTAAAAAGGAGGTGGGGGAATGGAACAATGTTAAGAAATTAAATACTTAAGATCTTAGATCTTACCGGTAATATCTAGGTCTTGAATTACTTCAGGCTCATCAACCTGAGCATCAAGGGGAATGGCGGCTCCTCGTCCTCTAAAGGGTTCATCAAAGGGTATAGGAGCTAAGGGGTCCAGGGGCCCAATGGGCTCAACGTCTTCTGTGTCACGGAAGCTGGGATCAAGGTACTCTGGAACCTCTGGGCAGGTAAGCTTTACCATCTCAGTTAGGAATAAACCTGGCAGAATGAAATCAGGGGGTGGATGTATCAAAGTTTCATGTTAAATTGGGTATCTAGCCAAACTCTTCACTCACAGCACACACCAAGTTATTCTCCCCCAGCTCAACTTTCTCTCAAGTAACAAGTACAAACTTAATAGTTGTATTTGTATGTTATCTTGCTATTCAGGGTACCTGCCCACTTCAAAAAGTCAAATTTAAGACTTGTCAAGACCCTTTTAATGCTACCCTCAACAAAATTTAAGACCAAAAGTAAGTGAATAAGCAGGGCAGAAACAGCCATACCCATTCACACTTTATGATACTTTTTTTACACGCAGTGTAATTCAGTTCTTTACCAGCTGATAGGAAAAATTCATAACACGCCACATCCATTTTTTTTAAACCTCAATTAACTGAATTTAATACTTGTTATCGTTTCTTAAGGCCTTTAATTTGGAAAGTTCAATTTAAGACTTTTTAAGGATCCGCAGAAACCCTGCGTTCTGTTGGTACAGAACCTGCTGGGCTGTACATCTTATATCTTTGTAAAAAATACATGCTTAGCATGTATTTAAAAATGTATTTAGCATGTATAAAACAAAATGGAAATAAGACTAAAGTAGGAAGAACGTAATTCTTCCCTGGGAATTATTTTATATTCTATTATTTTATAATGGTACCAGGCTATTTGACAACTAAGCCTCACTCTTATAGCCTGCCCAATATGGGGCAGAGGGTCACCCCCCCCCCAATGTTCCCATACTATAACACACTATTTTCATCTTGTATAGAACTCTCCCCCCCCCCTAAAATCCTCAAAAGAATTCCTGAGATTCCAAGCACACAATGAAGACACAATAGGGGAGAGGTACACCATGCCCCATATCCAGCACCAATTGCTCACTCTGCTTCTCTTGAGCATGTATTAAGAGAACCAAGATGGCAGCTACGTGATACCGGTCAATCTTATACTCACTTTGCTCATAGTAATCAAAAATGGTAACCGATCCCTCTTTAAGTTCCTTAACATCGATGCTCTTCTCAACGCTGAAAACAAGGCAGGTTTCGTCAGCTGTCAGCTGTGTATTCAATCAAAAGTATTTTGAAGTTTGGTTTACGGACACTTTTGAAAAGTTCCTTCACTTTATAACGACACTCTTGAAATCCTTTAACATTTATAAGTCTTGACTCTTAACTTTCAAAAGTATTTGAATATTCAGTATTTTTGTCTGTATTTGAATATTCATTATTTGAATCTTTAATTAGCATGTTGAATTTTAATCACTAATAATACAGCATTGTTTTTCTGCCTTCTGATATTATACATCAGGGTTACCTTCTGTGTAGCCCCAAACTCCATAAAACAAATTTGGGACAATCGTCTGAGTTTGGCAGATAAAAGCAGGACTGTGTACAAACAAGATGTAGACCTACCTCATCAAAGTAGATGATGATCATCTTGCCGTCCAACTCCACCTTCCTGAAGGCCTTGGACTGACGTTTCAGTGCGGTGGAGGATAATGTGGACTTGACTGGGACAAACCCAGTCAGCATCTTCACTCTCAGGAGTGCCATGTTGGATACCTCATCATCACCAGTGTAGCTATAACATACAACGACAAATCATACAGCCCCCCCCCCCCGTTACTCAAGACTTCACATTTACAAGAGAGCCACATAACCTGGACTTCCATCATGCACAATATGCACATGTCTCAATAGAACATAAGCAGGTTGTATCGTAAACTTGGGTGTGATCCCTGGCTACAGGTTGAATGGCTTCTGACTGGCACCCCAAACAAAGATATTGACAAAATAGGGAGACAGCATACATTTAGGGCTAGATAGCTCAGTTGGTAGAGGGCAAACATGTTAATCCAGAGGTCGCAGGTTCAAGTCTCACTCTTGTCAATTTTTCTTTGTTCAATCTAAAACATAAAATCTTACAATTTATGGAGATTGCAGCAGACAAATTTTGTCAACTTTTATCAACTTTTAATAATATAAAGATAGGGGCACATCTCAAAACTTGTCCAGCTGTTATTTTTTTAAATACTCAAAGGTAAGTTATAATTCCAAGACAGAATATAAAACTTCATATATCACTAGAGTAGTATCTTGCTTGCCAGGGAATGCAATTAAATGCAGGGTCACTCTTTGTGTAACAAATTAACTATCCCTTTAACCGGAAATTGTGATTTCAGGTGTAATTTTTTGGTAACAAAATGTGATCTCTGCTCAGTAAATCAAATCTGATCAAATGAAGAAAAACCTATATGGCAGTCCCTATATATGGCAGTTTCCGATCAAGCTCCACTTTACCTTGTGCAGACTTGCATGGAATACATAGAGCAACGTTTGGCCGTCTTCACTTCCCGTATTCTGTGGGAGATTGTAAAGGCTGGTGTCGTCGGCTTCTTGGGAATAACGTTGTAAGTTACAGCAGTCTAAAAGAAGAAAAAAACATTCATGGTTGGACGGCAAAACAATGACATAAAAAGCTGACAATCAAGACAACCGGGTACACAGTAACCACAGACAATATTTGTTTTTTATAAGAAGACAAATCAGTTTAAAAAACCAGAACAACTATGCAAAACCGTCAGCGCTAACAATTATGAATGGATCTTAATTACTAAGCAAAATCAAAAGTCATAAAACAAATCACTGTCAAATTTTGTTTGCATTTGTTATGTTATTAACTGCTGAAACTGAATGAAGACTAATAACACATTCTGTAATTTGTTCTTCACCCGACAGTGTGGATCAGGATGATTGGCAGCATTTGTAATGTTCTACCACAAAGTAAAGTTGTCAGGTTAGTAACCAAAACAAATCGATTTATACCAACTACATAGTTCAGTTTTCTGTTTATTTTATTATCTGTAAATGTTGCAGTTTTTACTATTTGTATTTTTTGGCTTCTGTATTTTAATGAATGGGAAAACACTTTTCATGTTTTCATGATGAATAAAAATATCTAATCTAATCTAATCTAATATAATCTCATCTAATCTAATCTAATCCGACATAATACTTTATCACTTCATTGGACCAATTCTTAATTTTAAGGAACAATTTCTTCGTAATTCACGCTGTGACTTTTTTAACACTTATTTGCCATATACCTGCAACAAAGCACATCCCAATCCTCTGCCCTCAAAGTGTACCCTCGTTGGAATGTTCTTGGCATTCAGGATCATCTCTTGCATAACCAGTCTATTGGATTGGGTTACATGGAAACTTCTGATGAGGCGCTGTGGGTGGGTGCGAACCTTCAGGTGGATATTGACTCCCCCGGTGAAGGCCAATTCTGCATAAGAGGCAAGGGCTTGCAAGCCCATCACTGTATCCTATAATAATAATAATAATAATACGCAGTTCTTATTTAGCGCTCTATACTCCCGATGGGTGTCTCAAAGCGCTCAGTATTTTGCCTACAAGGAAAGTGGAGTTAACGTGTTGAAGTATGAGGCCTATTCCTTTGCATAGCACCATGTAATGGTTTACAAGGTGCTGTGGCGCAATATGCAGCCAATCAAACCAGGAACACCGGGGCGAACCCCTTCTCTATAAGTGCACTGGGTTCTTTTACGTGCATTACATAACACACGGGACCTACGGCTTAACGTCCCATCCGAAGGACGAAGCATGTGGTTAAGTGTCTTGCTTAAGGACACAAGTGTCACGACTGGGATTCGAACCCACACTCTGTTGATCAGAAACACCAGAGCTTGAATTCGGTGTTCTTATCCGCTCGGCCACGACACGCCACAAGATGGGGATAAGGAGACACACAGACGACAACAAATTTTACAATCAATGACTGTTTTTTAATCCATTTTTGTTGAAGAAGCAGACCAGTGATGAGTGTTATTCACACTACATTGCGAAAAACGCTCATGACTTCTTCAATGTTCTCTTTTGGGGAAAGAATATCCATTCCAATTCTAGAGCTTTTCAAGAATCGAATCACAACACCACCCTCTGATAACTCTGAAATTGCAATGTTCTCTTTTGAGGAAAGAATATCCATTCAAATTCTAGAGCTTTCAAGAATCGTATCACAACACCACCCTCTGATAACTCTGAAATTGCAATGTTCTCTTTTGAGGAAAGAATATCTATTCCAATTCTAGGGTTTAAACAGCTTTTAATTGTAATAAAAACAATCGTTTTGAATACCCTTCTCCAGTGCTTTTCATAAGGATTCGCGAAAAGCCCTGTTACGTCATCACTCATGTTACGTCATTTGTGGGAGCTCCGTTTTATATAGCCACTTTGTTGCAACATGAAGGTACAACAAAGCAACCTCCCACAAATGACATCAAAGTATTGTCATTATGAAGCACACCATCAACGGCAGAAGTATAGCTAGTTTTTCAAAACCTTGAGGTAGGGGCCTTATTTTGTTAACGATAATTACGAAAAATTGAGGCGTGTCAAATTATCAAAATTTACAATTAAATGATAAACAAACACATTATAACCAAGTTAAAATGGCATTTCCGTTAAAAAAGTGTTCGCTCAAGTAGCTGTTTAAGAAAACGGAGACCTACAAATTATGTAAAGGAATGCTTTGCAAAGATTGCCTTTTGTATTTGGCATACATTCAGTTGTTCTGCCGGAAACATTTCACGCAAACAATTACCTGAGAAATATGTTTTTCCTTTCAAATAATTTTGTTCATAAAAAATAATTTGTTCATAAAAACCCCCAAATGAGTACCTGTGTTGAGGAGAATCCACCCAGTGAGTTCCTCTGAGACACGATCCATCGAGAGATGGGATTACCGCTGATGAGAGCATCCCCTCCATCAGACTGCCGAATGTAAGCCAGCAGAGCATAGCTAGTCATCTCAATATCCTGGGCAGGTACACCATAGTACTCATAGGTGTCAACAGATTGTGGACGGTTTGACTTCCAGAACTTCAGGCCGTCTGTAATTAAAAAAACAAAAACCCACAGAGATATAGACAATGTGATCTCTGATGTCACTCGAAAACCATAACATGATGCGCTCGCATGTCGCCGGGCAAAACCTTTGTGTACTTGACAGCCAGCTAGAATTTCCCATGAGTACGCGTCTTCTTGCCCGGCGGAACATGATTTGGACAGTGTTTTGTCAACAGAGGGCAGTTTGAATGTAAACAGAGGTCACATCGTCTATAGATGGACTCCAAAAACAGCAGCAGGCACACTGACATTCAACTTGTGCTTTTTTCAAATTTGTTCAATATTTTTCAGATTTTTACCTCGAAAAGATTAGATTACAATAAACTTTTCAAGTGTTGCGCTTGGAAACAAGAAAACAAGTTGAACAAAGACTTTATTTTTGTATGAAATCAAATCTTCTTCATAAAATCTGTTCTTGAAAATCACAGAGGCATGTCAAAATTGGTGTTGATTATTCAAATGTACAGCTGACTAAGCCCTGGGGGGTACTCAGTAGAAACAAAGAAAGTGCAAGGCCTAAATAAATAATGATTATCTTACCTTCGTTAGTTGCAGCTTCTTCCAACTTGGTCATGACAGCCGGGAGCTCAGGGCTGGAGGCCAGAGCCAAGGCGTATGCCATCTGAGTCGTGGTGTAAGTGTCTCTCAGATTTGGGATACCGTCAACGAGACATCTTAATCCATCCACTACTGCTGGATCCTGGTGGAAGATTGATGAAAGAGAAATTTTCAAAAAACATATTTTTATAGTGAACTAGAACAGCAGAAGCTGCCATGGCGAGCTGCCGAACGCCCGATAGAATAGAGAAACAATGAATAATAGAAAAAAAATGATTTGATCAACTGATGTTCAAAGAGGTGGGGACAATTAACAAGCATGTAGTTGACCATTGCCTACTTGGTTTGAAATGTGGGAAAGAGGCAAAAATTTTAACAAAAAGTCTCAATGCGGATGGCCCGACAGAAGCTGTTTAATTTCCAGAGGGTAATAATGTACCCTGAAAACTTTAACATTTTTAAACAATTTCCATTTGCACACTGTGGATCCAACCACATTTTGGCTGTAAGACAAATGAACTGCAATTGAGAGTGAAAACAATTATTTTACACAACAAACTATCTAACACCATGAGGTAAAAACTTTAACAAAAAGTCTCAATGCGGATGGCCGGACAGAAGCTGTTCAATTTCCAGAGGGTAATAATGAACCCTGAAAACTTTAACATATTTAAACAATAGAAAAACTTGACCACAATTTCCATTTTCACCTAGTGAATCTATTAAAAAAACAATTACATATCACAACAAATTATCTAAGGCAAAAACTTTAACAAAAAGTCTCAATGCGGACGGCCGGACGGACTACGGATGGACAAAATCGGTATTACATAGGCTCGCATTCTTCTAAAGCAGCTCGCCAAAAAGGCTGTACAATGCAACAAATCAGTTCATGGGGGCATGAGGCCATCCTTTCAAGACAATCACCATCATAGTGATTCCCTTGCAGCGCACTTTACGCGCACCTTTCCTGTCCGGCATTTTGAAAGTCAAACTTGTACACAAAGAAATTGATTCCCAAAATGGTGGAAATGGTAGACCCACATTGTGCGGAGGTGCGTTCCGCGTTATGCAAAGGGTCAATGACGTCACCTTGAAAATCGTCTTGAATAAGTCTTAACTATTATACATGATAGAATTCCACTAATCTGAAACATGCAAAGGCCTCAAATTTTAAAGCAAACAGCAAAGTTTGCAGCTCTTGTTATACTATTGATCATATAATGTTATGCACATTTTCCTTCACACGCACGGCTAGTGGAAGGTTGGCTTCAGAAGCAATTTCTCTTCAAAATAATTCCAGAGGCAATTTAAATCGTTTCTTACCTTAAAGGTTGTATTTCATTTCCCCACCGCCAACCCCCCACCCCCGATATTTAACCAAACAATAATTGCATTTTTAAGAATGTCTTTAGAATGTTTTTAAGGACGCCTCATAAGTGAGCTTAATCACTGTAGCTCGCAAGCCTGAGGAAACCTGTAAACAAGGGTGCTTGCTATGTGAACCAGAAACACTGGGGTTAACCCCTACTCTTCCACGATTCTTTTATGTGCACTACCAATCCTAGTACATGGGACTTACAGCTTAATGTCCCATCTGAAGGCCAAAGCACTTATGGTAAAGTATCTTGCTTAAGGAGACAAGTGCCAAGGCCGGGACCTGGTCCGAAGTGGACTAATAGGGTATACTTATCGATCACCCTTTGTACCATCATTATTGTTTCACGAGGTCAGGAAAAAGACTTTGTAGCCTCCTTTGTAGGACAACTCGCTATCTTAATTCCTTTGTTCCATTATCTGTTAGGAGTTTTTAATGATTTCAGTTGATTGTTTTTCTCATTATGTGGCTGAGGGGTGGGGTTTGGCGACTAGGCAGCGCAAGTGTGTTGTTTGATCTGGGCGTTACTTCTTCTCAGTGTATTTTTCTTTTCTTCAGTTTTTTATTAGCTTTTAATGTTTTAAGTTTTCGTGTCTCCAATCACGATGTTTGTGGGGGGGGGAGAATGCGAGGCTGTGATCTGAGGTGTACTTTTGCTGATGTTCTCTATATGTTGTACTGCACTGTCTTAATTATCAATGTTGTCTTAACTCCTTTTTTATATTTCTTTATGTTTTAAAATTGTACTGTCATGTTTTGGAGCTTAAATCTATTTTAGACATGTAAATTTTCCAAAGAGTGAACAATAAAGATTTGAATAATAGTTACCGATTCCGGGATTCCTGCTTCAAGCATTGTGATGACAATGTAGGCAGTCAAAGTCAACTCATTGTTTACTCCGCCCTGCAGCAAGAAAGAACAAAACAATAACCATTACATCAAGATCACCATTTATTTGTACCCTTTATGTAGTTCTCACATTAGCTCATACAAAAATTATCTTAATTTTGCCCAATACCCGAGTTTGATTGTATGACACTCTACACTCAAGCCTTAAAAATTCTTGAGTGAGAATTATGCAATGGGCCGAATGATGTACAGTTCATAATCACCGAAAGAGTCTCGAAATAGTTTGCATTTCGTGAATTTTCTCTTAACCAAAGCAGATTTTCCAAAAGGTAAAGAGAACAAAACTAAATGTGCTATTCTGGAACAAAAAACTTCTGCTTCAAAAAGTAGCGAACTGTGTTCAGTTATCTCTGTAAAATTGGACTTAGGACTAAGTTATACCGACATGGCTTTGTGACAAAGCTTTCATACAACATCAATAGGCAAAATGTTCATGACCACCAAAACAGTCTCGTAATAGATTAAATTTTGTGAATTTTCTCTTGGCCAAAGCAGATTTTACAGAAGGTAATGAGCAAAAACTAAATGTGCTATTCTGGGAAAACAAAACCTTCTGCTTCAAAAATGTAGCGAACTGTGTTCAATTATCTCTGTAAAATTGGTCTTGGGACTAAGTCTTACCGTCATGGCTTTGTGACAAAGCTTTTATACAACATCAATGGGCAAAATGTTCATAACCACCAAACAGTCTCGTAATAGTTTGCATTTTGTGAAATTTCTCTTAATAAAAGCAGATTTTCTATAAGGTAAAGAGCAAAAACTAAATTTGCTATTCTGGAACAAAAAACTTCTGCTTCAAAAACTAGCAAATTGTTTTCAGTCATCTCTGTAAAATTGGTCTTGGGACTAAATCTTACCGTCATGGCTTTGTGACAAAGCTTTCATACAACATCAATAGGCAAAATGTTCATAACCACCAAAACAGTCTCGTAATAGTTTGCATTTCAGTGTGAAATTTCTCTTAATCAAAGCAGATTTTCCATAAGGTAAAGAGCAAAAACTAAATGTGCTATTCTGGGGGGGGGGGGAAAAACTTGGGCTTGGGACTAAGTCTTACCGACATGGCTTTGTGACAAAGCTTCCCCTGAGATCTAAAGCATCCAGTACTTTCATTCTGTCGGCTCTTCAACCATGCAATGCTGACATCCATGTCCTGCTCATCCACGTAGACGAATTCCTTAGCCTGAGCAAATGAGCGCATGACAAAGGCTGTCAACCATGTACTTCCTTCTGTATCGCTCATCCCAAAGGCAGAGTAGGAGTTGTCATCACGGCGGTAGTTTAGCTCTCGTTGGTAGCCAGTTTTCATGTTACTTTTGGCCTGTAAACAATACATTTATTTAAAACAAAAAGGACAAAGAATAAAATAAAAGCTTACAATACAAACCCCCCTCCCATAAAAAGTGTTTTTTTGTTTGTTTTTTAAACCTTTAGCTTTGAGAAAGCAATCACGCAGAATAAAACAAAAGTGTTTTTTTCCAAGAGCTTACTGCAGAAATTACCTGTTTACTAAGAATAGAACCTCATGATTACTACAGCAAGTTCAGAGAGTGCAACTTTCCAGCAGTTCAGCTCACAAATGAGCAATTGAAAAAATACAAAATCATAAGCCATTTTAAGATATGGTGGACATACTAAAAGGGCACTATTAGGTTTGGGTAAAGGTGTCTGTATACACCCAAACCGTACAGCGCACTCCTACAGTGTCCACCATTTCTCAAAAAGGCTAATTGTATACGCACATGCCATTCGAAAAATCAGTTCATTATCAATTTGTGGACAAAGCTTATGCTTAGACAATTTTCCTTCTTTAGTAAGTACACCAATTCGCGTACCAGTAAAAAGCTATAAAGGCACTGTACACGTTTGGTAATTACTCAAAATATATATTAGCATCAAAACTGACTTGGTAACGAGCACAGAGAGCTGTTGATAGTATAAAACATTGTGAGAAACGACTCCCTCTGAAGTAACGTAGTTTTTGAGAAAGAGGTAATTTCTCACTAAAATAATAAAAGACTTCTTGAGAAGCCTTTTATTCCTATCTGAAAGCACACAAATTTGTACAACAAGGGTGTTTTTTCTTTCATCATTTTCTTGCAACTCGATGACCAATTGATCCCAAATTTTCACAGGCTTGTTATTTTATGCATATGTTGGGATACACCAAGTGAGAACACTGGCTTTGACAATTACCAAACGTGTCCAGTGCCTTTAAAAGTGAACTGGTTTATTTATCTCAAGAAGAACAAAATTACATAGTAGCCTCAGGACTGAATTACAGTTTACATGCTTCAAAGGAAGCTATCAAAAATCTAAACATAACTAAAATTAGTTGAACACAATTATTACCTTATCAGCAACATTAGGGGTAAGCTGCTCTGTACTCTCAAGATACTGCATAACAAGGATATTAGGTACCATACCGAGCATGTTCTGCTCTCCACAGCCAGTTGGCACCTGCAGTAGTTTGTCCAAATTGGATAAAGTTGGACCCATCAAATCACCTGCAAAGATAGATTTTCAGAAAACACAAATATTAGAGAAAAAAAATGAGTGGAACCAAACATATATTATACACATATGGACCGGTAATGAGGTCACTCACTAGGGACTGTGAGTGACCAGAAGAGGGTTATATTTCCCAAGGAGGTAAATCGGACCTCTTCTGGGGCCAATTTCATAGCACTGCTTAACGGCAGGCAAATTTTCGTGCCAACTATTTCACAGGTTAGCAAGAAAATTAGGCACTAAATTAATCCTTTGACGCATGTGTTGTATCAAACTTATGCGCAATGGCTGTATGATTTGTTCCTTTTATTATTCAGCCAGAATTGTTTTTGCTCAAACACATAATTTTCACGAGTGATTGTTTTGGGGGGTTTTTTTAAACGGGGAAATCTGCGAATCTATGGAGAAGTTGCATGCCTGCTTTTTTATAGTCATTGGGTGCGTTCGATTAGCTTCCCCACATCGACCCAGGTCTGACCACCCCAGTGCGTTCGAGTAGCTTTGACGTCATTGTTGTGGATCACCCGGGTCAGAACCCAAGTAACCTGCTTGTGGAGCGGGTTGCTTGGGGCTGACCCAGGTGCATGACGTCACAAAGAAAAACTTTCTAAATGGCCACCATTTTGTTTGTAATTCAGCGGGACACTTTCAGGAAGTTTGACAACATTTTCACCCTTAAAACAGCGACTTTGTGAGCAGTAAGTATTTTGTTGTTAAAAGACGCGTACTATTGTATCAACGTGGGCTTGTAGAACAATTTAACGTTGCAGTTTTACTTTGAGAATAATGATATACGATCTTTTCGTGAAACCACGAAAAGTTTCGGACGTAATGTACAAAATGAAAGTAGTTCTGGTTGGCTGTCCCAAGATGTATTGGTGTGAATGCTGGGGGAAGTTGGCATTCGATTAGCTTATGTCAGGGGCTCACCCGGATGAGTACACCGGGGTCAACCCGGGGAAGCTAAATCGAATACACCAATTATATGAGACATTAAGTTATTTGAACTACTCCCTTATTCTATACTGAACTCCTTATACGAACCTGTAAGTGTAATTTTAGCTTGCTGCGAATCCTTTACTACATTGTTGGGTAAAGCCAGGTCTTTCACGGAAATAAATACACCAGTTTCTGAAAAACAAAACAAAAAAATTTGTTTCATATTTTACTTCCTGTTGTGATTGGCCATTCAGTCAATTTATTATAAATTTTGGGGGTGTTTTTTTTTCTTCATATAAAAACATGTTGAATCAGTGATTAAATAACTTAGTAACCAAAGAATGAAACACAACAAACTCTAAGATTATTTGGGATGAGGGTGGTACTGGTAGTTGGCATAAAAACTGTTATATTTTAACTAAAATCAAGACTGCTCTAATTAAAGCAAACATTAAGTTTGAATTATTAAGAAGTTACGATCATTGTGTGATCTGGGAAGAGACATTTGGCAAAGATTTATCGAAAAAAATATGTAACCATTGTATGTGTTTACTTTTTTGTTTACAAAGGTGAATATAATAAATTTACCTTCTGGGCAGAAATATGAATTGATGGTATACTCCTCCTCTACTCCTTCAGCCTGAGGGAGAATTTTTTTGTAATTATTGATCATTAATAACAAAGATGGCTGAAAGAATCAATATTAAACAATAAAACTAACAATAACATCGACAAACTTATATCAAGAGAAATCATAAAAGAACACAAGTGACGTCCTTACAACTTTCACAATCTGACTTCATTAATGTCTCTAGATTCATGTGTTAAAGTTGTAAATGAGCAAGTTTTCAACGACAACAGAATGTTTTGAATCACATATTAAATAAAATTTAAACAACAAATAAGTGATGGACAGATGGAAGAAATTTTAAATATCTCATAAATCGTCGCGTCAGTGCAAAAATGTTGTTTCTTGATTTTGCCCAAACTTGTTTTGTATGTACATCCAGGCTATTTTAAAGGCACTGTACACGTTTGGTAATTGTCAAAGACCAGTGTTCTCACTTGGTGTATCCCAACATATGCATAAAATAACAAGCCTGTGAAAATTTGGGCTCAATTGGTCATCGAAGTTGCAAGAAAATGATGAAAGAAAAAACACCCTTGTTGTACAAGTTTGTGTGCTTTCAGATAGGAATAAAAACTTCTTGCAAGAAGTTTTTATTATTTTAGTGAGAAATTACCTCTTTCTCAAAAACTACGTTAATTCAGAGGTAGTCATTTCCTACAATGTTTTATACTATCAACAGCTCTCAGTTGCTTGTTACCAAGTAAGTTTTTATGCTAATATTTGTTTTGATTCATTACCAAACGTGTACGATACCTTTAAGCAAGATACGACGTCTTGACAATTTCAAACTGGCGTGTAACGTCAGTGCTGTTTTAGGAGAATCTTACCTCAACTAAGAGTTCTTTGCGTATGCCATCACTGAATCCAGTCCGACTAGAGCTAACCACATCATTACCACACAAGGCATACAGGTCCTCCACAGAGACAGCATGAACTACAAGACAAATACAGAACGTAGCTCTTTATTTGTCTGCTTGTAGTTGCTACATACAACATATCCACACAGGGTGTATGTTACTGCACCAGCCTAATGGCATATCCGAATTGGCGGCTTCAGCTACAGCTACGGCTACGGCTACAACTGTTGCTGAGGGTGTTGCTATATTTCAACGCATGATAACGCGGCGATCCAGCCATAGCCGTTAATTTGGACACAGCCTTAAATTCTAACTTTAAAGGTTCCAACTCACACCTGGCCAAGTGGAAACTTTTTATCCTTTGTTTCTTCAGGTTTTTGATATGCAGTTCGTGAGTAAGTTTACTTTTGAAACATCGTTAACCCTCTAGAGAATATTTATTTCTGTATAATTATCACAAAAATGTTCAGTATTGCTAATACTGAACATTTCTCTAATCAAATTTTGTCAGTAAAAATGTCAACAGAAATAACACGAAATGGAAAATTTAGTTTTGTGTTTAGAAATTGGGATACTATGTTAACCTACTACATTGGAAAATTATATATATGAACATGACCTTGCGGCCGTTTGCAGCCGCTATGGGCATTTTGGTACAAGAATTCCGCTTGTGGCCGCTATGGTCTCTAAAGGGTTAAATACACAACCACAATTATAGAGTAAGTACATGTCAGAACAATTAAATCATTTTGGGAAATAAAGGAAGCAGTTAGTGAGACAAGTCTCATGGTACTCTTTAAAAGAAAATGAACAGAATGGCACGTATCTTGATAAGCAGTAACAAAGATGAAACTAACCAAATGCCGACAGCATTTTGTTTTTTCTTTCTGTGAATTTACCTTCGATTGGTACCATTCCAAGCTCTGAGAAGGAGACATTGAATACTGCCGTTTTGGAGTCTGCACCGCACACACAGAGACGCTGCTCATTGTCTTTGTCCTTCAGGATGAAGTCATTGGAGTCTTGCAGTGTCAACTTGACCTTTAGATCAAAGTTCAAAGTTCAAAATACCAAGAGCTAACGTTGTATCTCAGGAAGCATTACAAACTTGGTTAGTACAAATTGTTTTCCAATTCTCAAACACTCACAACCATTTTTTCTGAAAATTGCAGAATTCTAATTTTTCACTAGTAAAGAAAAGCTAGGGCCCAACTTCATAAAAATTGTTTACCAGTAAGCAAATCTTTGTCTTTACTGTAGCAAAAAAGATTTGATAGCCGGTGTGCGCAGTCACTATGTATTGTTGCACCACTCAACGGTTTACGAGATCCACCAGCAAGTTTGAATGCCTTATGCTTTGCTGATAGTAGCAGTGGTTATGATGAAATACAAACTGTGCATGGGGCAAATAACACCTGCTTACAGGCCATAAGATATATCGGCCCCTAAAAGTCTAATGAAGGAGATTTCAGTTCAGTAAGAATACAATCCCAAGCAATAGACTGTGCAAGTCTCATGCGTATTCGAACATTGTGACCCGTTAAAGTGCGTGAGTTTGTTTCCTTCACGCGTTAAAGCAATGTGCGTGGGACCAAAGTAGTCCCAAAAATGTTCGAATATGAGCGAGACTTGCACGGTCTATAACACTTACAACTAGACACTCAGATAGATAGTTGAAGACTGTTACAGATACCGGCACCTCCTCCCCGCGAATAACTGAGTAGGGAAGATTATAGGAGGCAAAGAAAGGCTGGAAGGCTCGCAGTGTGGTGGGGTTAGAAACACCAATTCCATACTCAGTTGACAAGCAGAATCCACTCCCCACCCAGTCAGTGATTGTGTCGGGCACCTCCACTTCAACTTCAGCTTGGCTAGAGTCATAGCTGTCAAAGGAAACAGAATGAAAAAATGGGATTAATTTTATTGATCTTCATGTTTTGTTCCATTCAATGCTACAGCAATGATTATTCTTCTGCAAGAAAAAAACCCCATTAACTATATTGATTTACTCGGGCAACAAAATAAGCATTTTAAAAACTACTTCATTTTTCATTTCATTTCATTTCATTTATTAATTCTGGTTATGAAGCCAAGGACTCTCAGAAAAGCGAACTTCATCACTATACTTGCCAAGAACCCCAAGGAGAGAAGACAAAGAAGGAAGTTTCAGTTTTTAGATGTGGGAGGAAACCCCAGAGAATTGTTCCAGGGAAAACCCACCCAGTCAGGTAGAGACTGAAAACCCAATCCACACAGTGCCCCGGTGGGATTTGAACCGGGGTCCCATAGGTGGAAGGCGATCAGAAAGATACCACTACACCAACCTGACAGCCCAAATTTAACAATCTGAATAATAATACATCCATATCAAATGTTCAAAAAGAAAAGAAAAAAGAAAAGAAAAAAAAAGACCCTAAATGAATTACCTCCCCACCAATCAACCAAACAATAAAGCAAAACAGAGAAAGCCGACATGGTAAGCTGCTGACCAAGTGATAGAGGGACAAGGCTTAAACAACAAACATTTTTTTGATCAACTGATGCTCAAAAGGGTGGGGACATTGACAAGCAAGAACTTGACCACTGCCTACTTGTTTGACATGAGAGTGACAGAGGGGCTCAGGATCGGGGAGGGCTGACAAGGAAGAGAAAGAGATAAGTGTGGAAAAAATTACATGAGAAGACTTATATGTACACCTCTAACAGGCTGTACACATGTATGCAAGGTGTTAGAGGTGTTAATGTACAAATAATATTATCTCAGTTTAGAAATTTGTATCAAGTCAGAAAACTAGTACATCTTCTACTTGAATTTATTAGATATCTTTTTGCCAAGATAATTAGAAATGTTATAAAAATTTGCACTTTTGGAACCATCCGTATTCGACAACATTTAGAGGTTTTAATTGTTTTAGCTCATTCAACTTGAATTGGTGTCATACTTGTGAGTTTTATTCTTTTAAAAATGAACATGCATGTCAGTTGCAATATCTGATCAAGTTTCAAGTCTGAATACAACCGCATGAAGGAAAAGGGGCTTGTTTTAGCTCTTTCAAGTGGAACTGATGTCATAGTCGGTTTCATTCTTGTAATATCTAATGTTACATTTAGTCTGAGTTTGGGTCTTTTAAGTCCAGAGCAATTTTCAACCTTTTTTTTTAATCAAATAAATATAACATTTCTGACATACAAAATGGCTGAGAACCACACAACATGATTGTCTTTGTATAACAGAACTTTAAGTTGGGCTTTCAGCTTCCACATAACATCTCAAGTTTTGAGGCTTAAATGCTAAAACTTTAACATTTATACTGAATGTGGACGGTCGGATGGACAGACGACGAAAATCATCATTATACAGGCTGACTGCTAAGCAGCTTGCCTTAAGAAAAAAAATGCAAAACTGACCAACCTTATTCTGGTGAGATCCCAGAGCCATGTTTCAGGAAAGTAAGTTCTGACCGTTACTGGGGCTTCGTCCTCCTCCTCAGCAGTATCTTTAGCAACTGCTTCCACTTGTAAGTCCATCGCAATGGCATCAAATACATCGACTTGCAAATTTGCTATTGGAACTGCCTGTGGTTCTCCATCAAGAACCAGGCCTGTGAGTGGACCATTGAAAAAAAACGAAAAAAATACATCCATGTTAGAATGATAATGAGAGTAGAGCTCCGCCACCCTGAAACATCCCATGGATGCTCCAAAACTAATGTTCAATCGGAAAAGAAATTGACATAGGGCCTATACGTGCGTCGAAAAACGCCACGCAAGGAAGAAGAAGGAAAAAAACGAAGAAAATAAACCGGACCAAGAACGAAACTATACTGTAAAATAATCATTATGTTCAGCCAGGGTAAATCTCGCACTTGTGTTGCACCAACATCTTGAATGTTGAATTTGGAACTACGACATGTACGAGTCGGGTACATGTGCACTATACAGCATGTGTGTATACAATGCCAACGTTCATACAACGCCCTCTATCGGCAAGGAGTTGCGTTTTTTTTAATAGCCTCATTTCAAGGCATGCACAGTGCACATGCAGGATTCTATATTATCGGCGGTATACACAGCGTTATGTTTTACCGACTCACGAAAGACTGCAAAGACCACAACGTTCTCATGAATATTTATATAATTGTCAACAGCCAACATGATCACCACCCATTCACGTTGCGCGCTACCCGTGTGTACATTATCATGGAGCATGGTACATACATACGGACTTTGCGTGTGCTGTATGATGATGTATGTGTAGCCGGCCGACCGGGAAAATTCGCTGTGTATTTTTCTTTTCTTTTGGAGCTTCTGCACTAAAAGCGGATCGGAAACACATTCTGTGAGTGTGATCGTCTATTTTTTTAAAAGCGGAAATAAAAGATCGGCACGATCAATGAAAAAGCGAATATCCACTTAAAAGCTGAGATTTCACGGGCCTGTAGTACAGGTCCATCAAGTATGCCTTAAGGATTGGAACATTTTAAGGAAAAAGGCATTATGATAGATTTAATGTATAAAAAAAAACATTTGATTAAACTTTTAGTGTGCAAGATGTGCAAGATGTGAACAACATTTGGATAAATCCTATAATTTGTATTTCTGTAAATATTACGTCAAAGCGAAGATTCAGTCTGGTTTGATAAATTGACAGAAAACAGATTGTTTAATTGGTGGAAATGTGCTACTGAAGATAATATTTTTGCCAGAAATCTTTTTATCTTTTGTCCAGTTATTTATTCGCTCTCATTTCTTTCTCAAAAACCTGCATAACAACATGACGCTGGTTGTATTTCCAAATTTTAGGAGGAAATTTTATAGTTTTTTTAAAAGGGTCTGTATACGTTTGATAATGACTCTGAAAATGAATGGCAATAAAAACTTACTTGGTAAGACCCACAGCAGCTTTGTATCAGTAATGCATTTTGAGAAACTTTTCGCGTAGAAGTACTGCGGTTATGGGATATAACTTTTTATCCCAAAAATTTGAATCTGAGAAGCGCTACTGACAGTAACGTTTCTCAGATTGTGTATTCCAATTGCGATCCAGATTTTTGGCAATATCTCAAAAACGCTACCACCTTTTGAAATGAAATTTTCACAGGTTAGTTTTATGGTATATATCTACAACTATATAGGATTGAAACAAACAAGGGGTTCCAATTACCAAACGTATGCAATCTCTTTAAATCACTATGCACTAAATACTACACACTGTTGGTGTTTTAGTCCATGAACAACTCTTTAAAAAAAGGATAAAGAGTAATTCCAAACAGGAAAGTCCATACCATACATTTAGAAATCTTGTGCTTCACTTACCTCTTCCTCGGTAGTAAATGTCTCTAGATTGGCATGGGCGTGTCTCCACTTGAATATTGGTCAGGAACACCAGCCCCATTTGCTGTGATCAAAGAGTGAAAGGGAAAATGTATCTTCAAGCCACACATAATTTTCTTTGAAAAGAAAAATCACAGAACTGGACCCTCTACATTTCAACAAGAAACACAATGAAGCTCTATTTTCAGGGTCAAATAAAAAAATGAATACTATATTATTATTTTTATGAAATTTGAAAAAGTTGTTGATGTTACTATAAAATAAAATAAATCAAGTTAAAAAATATATACATAAGATTCATGAAAACTCCAAACAATTACTGAAATGTTTGATTCTATTTGGTCCCTTTCACAAAAATGTCAAATTTGTAAACTATGTAATACCAAGCACTGCGGAAATTGTTATTTTAGTTTCTCTGATTACTTTTTTTTATTTGGAAAGTTGTTGGTTCAATTTCTTGGTTTGGGTTTTTTTTTTCTTTTCTTTTTGAAACAATCAAACTTTGTACTTGTGGTGTTTTCTGTAAAATATCTTAATCATCTTGAAAACCCACCTTGAATGCCAGGGATGCATCTTCATATGTTTGACGTGGATTGTAGAAGGTGGAACGCTTCCTCCTACCAAAGGCGCCACGTGCCCACCACGGCAAATCAGGAGGGCAGTGCTTGCTCGCGTCGAGCTCACCATCTTTTTCCGAAAGTTGATGCTTCTCCAAGGAAGAGAACACCTTTAGTGAAGAAATAAAATACACAACTATCAGGAGTGAACTTGAATTGACAGATGTCATATGTCAAACCCTTGATTGTTTAACTCTTACCTTGTTGGTGCTCTTACCCTTTTTTGCATTTCCCTGCAAAAAATAACCTAAATACGTCATCACATCTCTAACAATTTATACTGTGGGTTACATTTCTTATTGAAATCGTTAATAATAATTATGATAACAATACACAGTTTTTTAGTAATTTTACTCCCCATTTTGTGGTCACAAAAGCATGCTCCACATAGTTTACCTTGCTCCTCTTCAGTTGGTTGTCTCCCCCGAGTAGCTGGACACTCTTGTCGACCACCCCTACTCCGCATAGTGAGCCAGGAGCGGCCTGGATCTTTAGTTTTGTCATTTCTCCTGGCAGAGCTTCATCATCAACAAACTCCATGGTTACCTGAAAAGTATACCATGGCATTTAACATTGAGAATAAACACACAAATCAGGGCTCGAAATTTACACTGGACCACAGGTCCACGGTCAGTTATTTTAGCATCGGGCCAGTAAACTCACGAACTGGACAAGTCCGGCCATCTTGTGTTGTTAAACTGAATAAAAATACCTCACTGTGTTATGACCTTAAAGGCACTGGACACGTTTGGTAATTGTCAAAGACCAATATTCTCACTTGGTGTATTCTAACATATGCATAAAATAACAAACCTGTGAAAATTTGGGCTCAATTGGTCATTGAAGTTGCAACAAAATAATGAAAGAAAAAACACCCTTGTTGCACAAATTTGCGTGCTTTCAGATGCCTGAGAATGGCTTCAGGCCTGAAGTCTTTCTCAGATTCAAATATTTTAGTGAGAAATTACCTCTTTCTCGATCTACGTTACTTCAGAGGGAGTCGTTTCTCACAATGTTTTATACTATCAACATCTCTCCATTGCTCGTTACCAAGAAAGTTTTTATCATAATATATATTTTGAGTAATTACCAAACATGTCCAGTGCCTTTAATGTAAAAAAGAAATATGTTCAAATGTTGTTTTTGGATCGGATATTATATCTTTCAATTCTGTTGAGTATCAAAGTACAATCACTCAAAAGAGAGATTTAACTACATGGTGTCACTGCAAATGTTCTTATTTTAATGCAATTATATTGTAAACGGGGATATCTCAACCACTTCTGTGACTGCCAACCATGTGGTTTTTTTACCATAAGTAAACCGTAAAATGAATAAGTAAATAATATTGAGTAGCTTAAATATCAAATGACATGTTGAGTAAAACATTCCTTGCCAATCCATGAACAAAATTTTATGCAAAAAATAGTTAATGGCCTGACGTTTCAACTCCAGCAGAGTCTTTCTCGTTAGGCTCCCCAAAAAATATTATGGGTGCAAAATAACTTGGAACACTGCTCACCTCATTCTCGAAGACTTCCTGTACATTGAAGGTCATACTGTCAGCCACGACCTCTCCATCCTTCCTAATGTAATGGACCATCACGCGAGTTACAGGCATCATCTCTGGGGTGACAGTAAAGGTTGCCTTGACGGTGTTCAGCTCTCCTGGCTTGACGATAATGATGGGCTCTTCTGTAGGGTTTGGGGGTTTGATGAAGCTAAATTGGGAGGAACTAGAATCGCCTACAAATTTTTTTTTTTCGGGGGAAGGGGTTTGTTTTATAAAGTTAATAGGGTGGTTGGGAGTCAATAAGAATTGAAAAAAAAAATCACTGCTATTAGCAACCACTGAAGTATAGAGCTTATTATCAACACAACAACTTTTTGAAATGATAGATTTTTGTTTTAATGTTTCCATTATGAACTCCATGAGGGCTAATTCAATAAAGTGCAGTTTTCATATTCTGAGGGTGGGCAAAATTATTGTTGTAAATGCACTAGTCAAATTAATTATTTTAGAAACAAATGTTCTTTACCTTGTGATGAAACATCAGATGGTTCTATTATAAAAGACGGTTCTACTATGATCGATGGATCTATTATGAAAGGTGGATCAATCATAATAGATGGGTCTACAAAGATTTCTGGTTCCACGGCTTCTTCCTCAGCCTGCCTGGCAGCACGTCTCGGGGTTTCAGCATCTTCACTAAGGATCTCATCGATTGAATCTCTCAGTATGTTTCCTCTCGACATGAACTACCAAAGAAGAATGAAAAAAAAGATCTGCTACATGCGGCAATGTCTCAGGGCTGACTTTTTAAGGAATTTCGTCCACAGGCTGATTTGGGGTTTTCAGTTAGTTGGTTGGACAATTCAATAATATATGTTCTATTGTTGAATGAATGCCATGGTGACATACAAACGTAATTTGATAACCAGGTTTTCAGCGTAGTTGGACCCTGGGCCCAATTTCTTAAAGTTGCTTAAGCACACAATATTGCTTAACAATTGTCTACTAAGCAGAAATGGGCAGGATAACTTTTTCTTGTAAAAGTGTCTGAAAAAAATAATAAAAACAGCATTTTTGTTGGTGTTGATTTAGAAAACAAGATATTATGAGAACATGAGTAACAGGGATTTGATGATAGGCTGTTTAGAAAAAAAAACCTGAACTGTGAGCCTGTTTTGACACAACCGCACATACTAACTTGTGCGTGTGTCAGGTTGGATTTCTGTGAGAAATCACATCCCTAGAGAAACATTGGAAAATTTCAACTCAGGTCCGAACCTTAACTTTGACCTTTATTTGGTTGCATTTTGGGCATTTTGGTACAAGCCATTTCCAGGCCGCTATGGTCTCCAAAGGGTTAATTTAAACTTCAACTCTTCGTACAAAACTCCAATCCAAAAAAGCTATCTCACCAGAAAGTTGAAGTTGATACCCTCTTTCTCACTCTCCTTGGCAGTGAAATCGATATTCAGCGTCTGAACGGAGCCAATGGTGACAGTCTCCAGGATTGGTGTGATCTGGATGAAACTGCTGGTTGGAGAATACTGAGGTTGAGCTCCGAAGGACACAGATGGGTCTATCATGTAGCGGAATCTAGACCTGTAGTCATACTCACTGGGGCTGTTGCTGTAACCTGGTGCCACTGCCTAATGGTTAGTTATTCAAACGGAAATTTCAAAAGTTAGTTATAGATATATAGCGCTAACTCCATTCAAGTTGCAAGGCCCGATTTTGGCAAATTTTGCAAATTTTTCTCTGAACAAATTTTGACAGATGGTGCTGTTTAAAAAAAAACTAAAAAAAAACTTGTGCATATGCCAGGGATAATGCACAAAATACATTTAACATGCAAAAGTGTTGTTTTTAAAAGGACAAATTTTGACAGATGAATTTTCTGGACGAATTTTGACAGATGATGATGTTTCAAAACGAAAAACATACAAAAGCTTTTGCATATGCCATGGATGTTGCACAAAATACATGTAACATGCAAAATTGTTTGTTCATGGCTGATGGGTGTGAGATAATTAATGCCAAGATCCTGACAATAATTATTTTCTAGTTTTTAATTAACTTCCACTTATCATTGGCACATTTGTTCGTGCAAAAGCTTAAATGAAAGCTAATAACTTTCTTGAATCTATAAAAATAGCTATTCAAAATTATTTTAAAATCTTAATTGTTAGTCAAAAAGGTAGAAAATTGGACCTAGCATCTTTAAACTACCAAGAAGAAACAAGCTAGTAAAGAAATTCTTTATATGAAGGAAAATACAAAGCTTATTTCGACATCAAAAACAGGAATTTTACTAAATATTTGAAAACGTGAAATACTATTAAACAGATAAAAACACGGTTTAAAGCCACAATGCCACAAACTCATTTCTGCACATTTACACAAGTTTGCTCAGTGAAGCTTGTTGTAAACTAACGAAATGTGTCTTGTTCGCACAACCAGGATATTTCCTTGTTGTGGTTACAAAGTAGCTGCAAGGAATTTGCTTCTTAAAAGACAGCGTTTCTGATCCGACACAACATCCTCTGAAATTTTGAACACTTAGGGCGGTCGGGTTGGCATAGTTGTATCTTTCATCACCTTCCACCTCTGGGACCCCTGTTCGAATCCCATCGGAGGCACTATGTGGATTGGGTTTTCAGTCCCTACCCGATTGCGTGGGTTTTCCCTGGAATATCTCTCTGGGGTTTTCTCCTCCCACATCTAAAACGGAAACTTCCTTCTTTGTCTTCTCTCCATGGGGTTCTTGGCAAGTATAGTGATTAAGTTTGCTTTTCTGAGAGTCCTTGGCTTCACAACCAGAATTAATAAATTAAAATGAAATTAAATGAAACACTAACGTAGAGACTGAGAGAGGATGCTTGGATAGAGATGTTCCTGGCAGTGAAATCAATTACTCCGTTTGGTGGAGAGACGATGGTTTCTTTAAAGATTTGTCCCTCATTTGTATCAGCTGTTAACTGGATGGTCCTATCCCCTGCTGGTGTACCGTCAGGGTTTGTCACAAAAATCTGCAAGAAAAAATCCAAAATTAACCAGGATTTCTTTTAATGCAAGGGGGCTACAAGAAGAAAACATTCAAGATGAAAATAATTCAAGGAAGTTAAAGCTATTGGAATGGCGTAGGGGACGTATAGTTGTCATATACAGTAGCATCAGGAGGTAAGGATTTCCAGGTAATTTTAAAATATTTAAAATAATTTTATAATTTTCTTCTTCATGTTTCTTCTTCAAGTCATTCAAACCAATCTTCTCTACACCATAGAACATTAGGTTATATTAGCTATGAATTAAGATTTCACACAAACAAAAAAGTCCATTGAATTTTTGAGCCTGTGTAGCAGTGTATATATAAAAGTTTGCAAGCATGTTTCTTCAGTATTGTTCCAAGAGCAGTTTCAACCACGGCAACCGTTTCATTTGAGAAGCCTTTATAACGAAAACAAATGAAATGGATGATTTCAATGCAAAGATTGCACTTCTATTAAAAAAGTTGTACGATTCTTGCAAGGGACTTCTGATCAACCAGTTGGAAGACACAATATAACTGACCTTTCCATGGTATGGCACTCCTGGTTTAAATGTTGAAGGTGCTTTGAACTTCAGAGTAAGTGCATCAAGGGATATCTTAGTCACCTCCTTCTCTTCGGATAACTCAATACCTGCAGTGAAACATTGTGTTGTGGGTCACTTTAAGGTGCGACTTGGAGAGAAATAGCAGGACCTTGGTAACAATCATAAATAGTCTTGGGCTATCTAGTACTATATTGTTCAATTCAGTTTATGGTCAGTTCATTATTTACAGATCGCACTGGAGTTTCCACACCTAACACGTTGTCGCAATACTTCTTGCCAATATGGGAATTATGCGTTACATACTTCACATTAGGCCAAATAAAAAAATACATGTTTAGCGTCACTGCCCGCTTCCTTTTTAGAGGTCGCCTGCTTTTGGGGGGTTTTTAAGAAAAAAATGATACATTTTAACAATCCCCGACGAAAAAAAATGAATTTTAAAATAAATAAGGTCGTATCTAGACTTTAGCACACCGCAAAAAAGCACACCGAAAAAAGCTGGCAACCATCTTGAAAGATAGCCCGGCCAGTCTCGAAAAACATGCCATTTTAGATTTTTAAAAAAAAGAAGAAAAAAAAAGGCCCTCCTCCTTCCTTTTATCAAAAAGGCAGGACGCTAAACATTATTTTACTTTTTTGCCTTATATCACAAAATACTTCTCATCAAATTTGTAAATGCCTTAACCAAGTATCTGTGAAATTTGTTGTTTGTGCAAGTCTCACGCGTATTCAAACATCTTTGGGACCACTTTGATCCCACATACATTACTTTAACGTGTGAAGGAAACAAACTTGCGCACTTTAATTGAACCCAATGTTCACAAGACTTGCACAATGTATTGATGCTTTTAGAGACATTTTACCAAAGGTAAAAAAACTTCTCAATATACCTGTTGCCTTCTCTGTAAAGACAACTGCTACATTGATTCTGGCATTCCAAAGACCAAAGTCAGTGCTGTTCAACTCCAGCCGAAACACTTCCACAATGATATCCTGGCACCCATCTTTCCCAGTATCCTGTATCAGGGATTAAAAGTTCAACAACTTTGTAAGCATATGTCAAGCTTAGGAAGTAGCACTAGGCAAGAAAACAAACAAATCTATAGGCCATTGGATGACCCCTATAAACATGACTCACCTTTGGTTCAATACCTTTATTCCAATAGAGTGTTTGACAATTCCTTTTTATTGATAATTTACAGTTACTGCCTTTTATCTTGAAAAATTTGTATGCAGAGTTTTAAGAACAGAGTAAATAATGTAATGACACTTTAAGATCTGGCTCTTGATTGCACAACATCATGTTTGAAGGTTTTTTACATTAATATAACTCGGATAAACAAGGCCCCTTGTTTGACAATTCCTTTTTATTGATGATCTACAGTTAATGCCTTTTATCTTGAAAAATTTGTATGCAGAGTTTTAAGAACAGAGTACACTTTAAGATCTCTCTCTTGATTGCACAACATCCTGTTTGAAGGTTTTTTACATTAACATCACTCGGATAAACAAGGCCCCTTTTTCTTACAGCTGCAGAACAGAAAATAATGTTCAGCAAATTTCTCTGCTAAGCAAAAGTAAGAAGGGTAACAGTCACAAGCAAATAATACTACATGATATTTTGGCTGTAACCTGGGCCCAAATTCATAAAGCTGTTCAGCAGAAAATACTGCTTAGCAAATTTTCTTTGCTAAGCAAACAAATGTGAGTGGGGCACGAGCCATAACAATGTAAACTTCATGGAATTTAGGCTGGTTACCTGTTTCTGTTTCTGCTAAGCAAAATTTTTCTGTGTTTAGCAAGTATTTGTGCTTGCAGGCGTTATGAAATTGGGCGCTGCAAATGTCTGTGCTTGGCAAGTTTGAACGTTTAAACAGCTCCATGAAAATATCCCAGGCTTCTCAAAGCTAACAAAGGGCGATTCTCCCCTAGAATATATTCACCTCAATTTCATATCTTATGGTTGCCCTTGGTCTTGCACTCCAGCCGTCACTCAAGACAGAGAAGGATGTCTTCAAGGAACCTCTTACAGGCTGTCCATAAGTGTATCTGACACACAAACATAACAACCACAACTTAATTAATTGGGCTGTGCAATAATATAAAATTTAAAATGTAACAATTTTAAATGGGTTGAGAATGTTAATGGAACTGTCTAAATTACAGACACTTGACCTGGGCTTAATTTGAATTCAAATTGTGTACAGTAATATTGACATTCATGTTTAAGATGATTCTTGGTGTTTTGTGAACCCTGGACTACAACAACTGCACTTCAAAATTACCAAATCCTTCTAACCCTTACCAACCAAAGTCCTCCAAAATCCACCTCATGCTTTTACTTAAATTTAAAGGATATGGTACCCTAAAGCTACCCACCCTTAGCATGAGACCAGACATACAAATTGTATCTAACATTTGGGTGTTAAGTTACCACAGAATGGAGTAATTTTAATACCCACTCTTAGCATGAGGCCAAGCACACAAATCTTACCAAACATGAGTTAAATTACCATCAGAGAGTGGAGTAATCTAATAGAGTTTGGACAGTGCCTAGCCTAACACATAGGGAGTTAAGGCTTCAGAGTTTAAGAATCATTGAAGCACGTTATCAGCATTAGGCGACATAAAAAAAATTGTTGATCGTCCCCGCCCGTCAAATTTGGCTCCCAGATTTTTCAGCTGATATTTTTTTCAAAATCCATAGGTCGGAAATAGATGATTGAAGAAAGGTTATTCATGTTGGCAAAACAAGAACAATTCTTCAAATATTTACTTAGGCTGCATTTTAGTTTTTTGAAAATGTTTACAGATATGTCATCTAGGATTTGAAAGGGTTTAACAAAACAATTAAAAACATCAAAATCACACAAACCCTTTGTTTTATAGTGATTATGATGATATTTTTATTCTTTTATTCATATTTTGCCATGTCAAAAAACAAAACAAAAAACCAAAAAACAAAAAAAAACGCCCTCCCTCCCCCACTTCCCATCAAAAAAGGACGATCAACAACAACAAAATTATGTGGCCTTACAACTAAAGCTAAACACGTTTTTCAAATAGCAAGTTATCTTGAACTTTGCAAACTGAACAGCAGCTGTAATGCCTCACGGCAAATCCACAAAGAAATTAAATATTTGTAGCATTATCAGAGAGAAAAACAATAGCCACCAAGGACTCTTCATTTGTAAACATTTACAACAGTGTCAGATTTCTGAATTATGAAAGCTTGTTATCTAAGGTTAAAGGGAGGGTATACCTTTGGTAATTACCCCAAAAGTTAATGACCATAAAAACTTACTTGGTAAAGCACTGGAGAGCTGTTGATATTATATTATAAAACATTGTCAGAAATGACCCCCTTTGAAGTAAAAAATTTGAATCTGAGAGCATGAAGCCTTTCTCAAAGCACACAATTGTATATGCAACAAGGTTTTTTTCTCACTTTATTTTCTTGCAACTTCGGGGACCAATTGAGCCCAAATATTCACAGGTTTGTTATTTTATACATATGTTGGGATACACCAAGTGAGGATAAGCATGGTATTTGACAATTACCAAAAGTATACCCTGCCTTTAGCACTTTTGCAAATTACAGGTCAGGTGAGGTAAAGTTACATAACATTGATGGTGCCCTTGGTTTGGAATCAGCCCATACAAACAGTATTTAAAGATGCAACGCATTATTGGGTTTAGGTTTATGGCAGTATTGCAGATTGGAAATATTTCTCATAAAAATTTGTACTTGAACCAAGCATGAATCAAGTAAGCATTGCAATACCAATGGAAATAAGTTTCTTATTAATAACTTTTTCTTTTTTTACCAACTATGTACATGGATAATACCTTTAAATGCACTGTAATATTTGAACGAAAACCATAGACCAGAGCTGTGTATTGAGAGAGTTGCGACATAAAGGAACCAGTTTTCTTCAGTCATGTGTTTGCTTAACGCCATTTTTGGTCCAAATGCAGCACAACCCAATGGGCAGACTAGTCTGGCACCCTGTATTCGCCAATTCTTTTTTTTTTTATTACACAAAATGGCTTCTAATAGCAAGTTGCCAAACTCTCTCAATATACAGCTCTGCAACAGACTATACTTCGCAGATACTCGGTACACGTGCGTTAGCCGTGGAACATAGTGCATGCTGGTGTAGTTAATAACAAATTTGGATGCTAATTAGACTAGCATGCACCTCATTTCATAGCTTACGCATCTGCACTGAGTATTTGCGAGAGTTTAATACTATACTATTAGCAGCTCCAAAAGTTATCTCATACAAAGGGTTACATTACAACTGACTATCTTCAAAGCAAATACCGAAATCTGATAAGTGGACTAGGCACTGTCACAACCTCTAAAATGCCCGGAGATTTCAATTCCCTTCTCCATGTAGTTGGCTTATCATTGTTGTCCTTTTACTCCCTCTGTTTTATCATATGGTTTGATCGCATGACAGTTTAAGTATACTAGATAAAAAAGCTCAATGCAAATAATGATCTGATACTCTTCTGACAAACTTTGTTGTTCAAGATTTGATTGGACTGATTTGAAGCAGCGTGGATTCTATGTAAATGTGTATGCCGGGCAGGCTCAGGTCATATCAGTTTCTGCATGTATTTGTGTTGACTATCTGGACTATTTAAACTGGCTTGTGAACAATCAGAGAGGTTAAAGGGCAAGAATGATATTACCCAACAATAAGAGCATTGAGATCTTACTGCATATCTCTTCTTCTATGAGATTGTTCCTCTCTAGGAAATATCAAAATTGTGGGGCGACATTTTTTGATCATTCGTGTGTTGAATGCCTTGAAATGGTTAAAAGATTCCTTACTTTACAACATTATGATATTTTCAGTTAACCCTTTAGAAACCTTTCTTTTCTGTATGATCATCACCATACGCCCAGACATGGGTTTTAATGAAACAAATCTGTTTTGTAAAGGTTTCGGAAATCCCCCCAATATAAAGAAGAAATTTGGTTTTGTTTTAGAAACACAGATACTATGTTAACATGGGAAACTGTCAATTCAGGTCATGACCTTTACTTTACCCATTTTTGGTTGAGTGGAAGTAGGTCAGATCTTGCAGCGGTTCTCGGGCAGCTGTGGGCATTTTGGTACAAGCTGTTTCCGGCCGCTATGGTCCCTAAAGGGTTAATAGACCCACTAATGTTGCATATGGATTAGAACATGTGGCATGGCTCTGCTTTTTAAATACATGTTCAGTTTAAAATTCTTTTAGTAACTAGCTTCTTTGTCATTTTATGCACTTATGATAGAGACGAATGTATACATACTTGGCGCAAATCCTGGTGTCAATTTTTGTCTCATTGATCAGAATATAAGATGGTGCCTGAATATCAATCTCAAACTTGGGCAGAACTGTAAGAAAAAATACAAAAAACGTAATCAATAAATGCAACTGCGATAACCAACACTAAAATGATGTACATTTATAATTTGGCTTTAAATTAAATAGCCTCATGATGCCTTTACCTAGTTTGTACTAATAACCGGTTATATAAATTGGTGTCATATACTGGACACATATTGAACATTATCAAGTCACTAAAGTGTTAGTTTCTCGTCCATTTTTTTCAGATTCTTGAATGATATTTGAATGCAACAGTTGATAAATGTTACAATTTTTGCAATCTTGACAGCTGGTTTGATTGTCCTTTCCTCCCAGAATCACAGAATGTATAACTTGCATTAAAAAGGTTTAATCATTTAATCCCCTTTTCTTTAATATTGTGTAATATAAACATCTTATCTCAAAACAAAAACAAGATTAACCTGTTCTGAGAAAGTATGCCAACAGCAGAAGGAAATACACACACAGTTAATACTCATCTTTTTAAACAAGACTCATCTTTTTCAACAGTATTTCTTAACATTGTAACTTGTTTAAAGTTCTTTTTAACTCTTTCACCTTTTAGTTAACTGTGTAGATTTGGCTGGTCCAGACATAACTTTTGCAATCATGTAACTCTCTTTGCTTGTAATTTATTTTGTTTAATCCAATTGTTTATATCCAGCACCTTGAGGCGGAGCTGATCTGCAATTCTTCGTGCTTTTAAAGTTTCTCTTTTTTATCATTACATACAGCTTCAGAATTTTAGACAACAGACAACAATACTTGTCTTATCAACTAAACCCTCACCGTATTCATCCACAGTAAACTTCTGCTCAATATCCTTGCCCTGATGAACTGCTTTGATCTTCCATTCACCAAGGGCTGGGTCAGAAGTCATGGGTAACTCCAGGTCAGCAAGACCTTCAGTCTCTTCTGTGTCTACATCTAACCACTGAGCCATGCGAGTTCCACTTGGTGCTTCAACCCAAATTTTGGAAATCTAAAATAAGAGCAAAATATTTCATGTACTTTAAAGGTATCGTACACGTTTGGTGATGACTCAAAACAAATAATAACATAAAAACTTACTTGGTAACAAGCAATTGAGAGCTGTTGATAGTATAAAACATTGTAGGAAGCGATGTAGTTTTTGAAAAAGAGGTAATTTCTCACTAAAATATTAAAAACTTCTTGCAAGAAGTTTTTATTCCTATCTGAAAGCACACAAATTTGTACAACAAGGGTGTATTTTCTTTCATCATTTTCTTGCAACATCGATTACCAATTGAGCCCAAATTTTCACAGGCTTGTTATTTTATGCATATGTTGGGATACACCAAGTGAGAACACTGGTCTTTGACAATTTCCAAACGTGTTCAGTGCCTTTAAATATGAAGTATAATTGAAATTAATCCATTGAATGTTTAGCAAGTCCGAGAAAAAAAAAAGGAACAAAAACAGGTCCCTGGAAGACAAACTCAACTACCCAACACAATATTTGAAGGTATCAGGTTTGATAATCATCACCTTCCTAATAAAGATCTTATAACAGATGCTGTTTATGGTTTACTTGGTCCCTTGTAAACACTGCAAGATTTCTTGTAAACACTGCAAGATTTCTTGTAAACACTGCAAGATTTCTTGTAAACATTCTGACATAACATTGTTGACTTAGGTACAAACAGTCAACATCCAGGACTCCTGAGCACATATGAGCATCAAGTATTGCATTACTACAGCATGCTCGTTTTTTTATGGACACTTCGGCCTCGGGCGATTTTGGGGCCGGTAATATAAAAAGTATTGACTCATGACTTCGCCATCAATAATGTTTTCAACTGCTGTTCAAAAAATGAATGTTGTGGTGTTAAACAAAATGGAGCAGACAATAATGTTGCAGTCCTTTATTTTAAAATATGAAGAGAGCTATACATGAAGACAGCTCTTTCACTCCTCAGAACCAAACTTAATATATTAGTATAAAAGTGAAATTAAAACCAAAAAAATGGTTAATGATGGTTATTTTAATCACATACATGTAAGTACCTCTGACAATTTGTATGCATAAATACAGGATCGCAGCAAATTTTCTTGGATTGGCAGATTGGTAGTTTTCGTTACATATTCAAAGCCAATAGTACAGTCAACCCTCGTTATAAAGAACACTGGTTCTGCTTATAAAGAGTACGTTCTGAAGTCCCTAATCTCATTTTCTACTTTGTGTTTCTTTGTTTTGCTGTCCTGTTATAACAACACTCCTGTTATAAAGAGGTAAATTAACCAGTCCCAGCGATCTTGTTACAAAGAGAGTTGACTGTAGTTCATTTCCGGCTGTGAAAAAAAAGTGTCTTTTCTCCCCAAAATTTGTAAAAATCCACTTTAAGTTTTAGGACTACTATTTTGTTTACCCGCCTATGACAAGGTTAAGGAGTGCAGGGGAGAGCAAATTCACGCAAATCCTTAAAGGCACTGAACAGGTTTGGAAATTGTCAAAGACCAGTGTTCTCACTTGGTGTATTCCAACATATGCATAAAATAACAAGCCTGTGAAGATTTGGGCTCAATTGGTCGTCGAAGTTGCAAGAAAATGATGAAAGAAAAAACACCCTTGTTGTACAAATTTGTTTGCTTTCAGATAGGAATAAAAACTTCTTGCAAGAAGTTTTTATTATTTTAGTGAGAAATTACCTCTTTCTCAAAGACTACGTTACTTCAGAGGGAGTCGTTTCCTACAATGTTTTATACTATCAACAGCTCTCCGTTGCTCCAAACATGTACGATACCTTTAAAAATTACTCTAGTCTAATGTTGAAGCCAGTCTAGACTCTTCGATAATGCAGAACATTACTTTACCACTCATAAAGTACATTACCTTGGACAGGTCCGGTTTTAGATTCTCATCAATAGTCAGCATGCGAAACTTCACTGTAAAATAAAGAGGTAAACAAGTTTGCTCAAACAGAAACAGAAAGTAGAAAGGGTAATTTTTCTTCCTCCATGGTCATATTAAAAAAGTTACTAATTTACATACAGCACTGAGTCAGTGGCTGTCAGTGGCTGTCAGGGACACGCCAAGCAACAAATAAATTGGAATAACAAAGTTGAAAAGGTATTTAAAAAATCCCAAAATGGAAAACAACAAAAAAATGATTACAACCAAAACAAATTTTGTTGTTTTACTAAGATAAATGTTTATCAATAAGGCAGAATAAATATAAAACAAATCATGTGACTTCAAGCAAACAAACCAGACAGAAACTAATATTTACACGTACAAGGACAATTCTTGGAAAAAAAACTCTGTATGGGGTGATTTAATTTCAACATCAACATCCTTGTGTTTCAAGATCCTTTCCAACCATGTAAGCAACCACATTTTGCCTTGTAACCACCTGCCAGTCGTACCACATAAAATGATACTGACTGTATCGTTCCATACCGAACCAATGAGGTGATTCAATGTCATACAGTATGCTCATGTTATTGCACAACTGTTTCCTGTATTGCTGGTTTAACTTGTTCAGTTTCAACGCCAACCAATAAGAAAGCTGAGACATAAATACCCTCCAGACGCTGGTACCAAACCATTACTTTGATAACCTTTGATCTCCTCAATTGGAGAACCTCAACTGAGGTAAAGTTGTCTAGAAGAGAAAGACCTGCCACTTCAAAAGCTTGGTTGGTCATCAGAGGGAACAGCAGGGAAGGGGTTAATTGCTACTTGAACCACATCAAATTCTCTGCGTGGTAGGAAATTATTTCCCAGCATTCGCCCTTAACATGAATCAATCACTCAACTACCCCGAGAGATTGCCATTTTGAGCAGTGCCTTGAGAATGAGCACAGTTGAGCCGAACTGGGGATCTGATTGTAAATTCTTTAAAGGTAGATGTAAACAACAAGTGCATTGTAAAACCCAACAGAACCACAGGCCTAGAATTACACGGAGGCCAGGGCCCATGCTTCCCCTGGTCTTGGCCTTGGTGCCCCTTCAAACGTTTCCAGTAAACTTTTGGATTTTGCAATGGATGGCCCTTTGCAAATTGAAAATGGCCTCGCCCTCTCAAAGATGAAATTCCAGTTGTCGATTTCACCAAACTCTTCCTAACTTAGGATTAATCTTAGGACTTGGGATGAGTCCCAGCCTTGCACTGTAACACCTTAAGATTAATCCTAACTCGAGATAGGATTAATCCTAGCGTTTCGTGAAATCAGCTGCTGGCCTGGAGCATTAGTTTTCAAATGGTCAGTTTTCTTTTGTCATGTTTCTGGTTGTAGCAAAAGCAATTCCTTCTTATTTACCTATTGTTACTACTGGAGTTATGTCATGTTGTGTTACATTTTAAGGAACAAAAATGAAAACCCACTCAATTCAAGCCAATAAGCACATTTGTAAGTATTTAAATTGGGAAAACATATTAATTAAATAGCGGCACGTGCCTACCCATGTCTAACATATTTAATTTTGATATTGGACCTTTAACAACAAATTAAAGGACTTCTAATTATCAAAACACATAAAAAGCTCAATAAATATAACATTCATACCAGTACCATCCTACAAACAAATATTTCCATCTGAAGTACTGTCAAGATAGATCAAATGTAGCTTTCCCCCTCTCCGCTCCACCACTTTGATTGTCACACACAGTCAAATTAAGCACTATTGTGAATCTGCAAAATTCCCTATTAAAACATAAACCATTTTAACCACTAAAATTGAACAAATGTTGGTCAGAGGGTGTGTGTCAGAGGGTGAGTTCACTGGAAACAAGATGAAAAAGAATTTACTCTTCCAATAAAAGACAAAATGGTCAGCCACAATTCCTCCTACTTCTCAAAAATATTTTTGTCTTATCCTTTACTCGTCATAAAAGTAGCCTAATGACAGGGTCAAGACAAACTTTTTAGAAATCAGCACAAAGAATTGATAATCTTGTATTGCACTAACAACCGGCTGTACTCAGAGCATAAAATTCTAAATACAAAGATCACGTATCTGTCTCATGTGATGTTCTGTTGGCCAACATGTTGACTCACTTGGATTATTTCTAAGCAAATGGTCATCACCAGGCCAATAAAAACAGTCCATGCAATGCACATGCTGTAAATTATGCAAAGAATTCAGTACCTACCAGTTTGACCTGGTTTGTAAATTGACTTGTCCGTTTGGATGAAACTTTCCCACTTGTTTCCTGCTATCAAAATCTTCTTGCTGTTGTTGAAGTTTTGAGATGTATAATACTCCCCCTGTCCCTCAACATAAAATACCGCCTCCTTCCTTTCTCCGTCAATAACTGGTACCTACATGAATGTCATAGAAAAATCAAACAGTCAGTATAGAGATTAACCTTCAGTACACTCTCCACATTATTCCTTGACCTTTGTTCTGAAGGCAGAGGGATCTAGACAATTATTTCAGAGTAAAGATCACAACTAAGAGGTTTGTTTTAATACTAAAGGGTCTGTATACGTTTGGTAATGACTCTGAAAATTAACAACATTTAAAACTACTTGGTAAGAAGTACATCAGTTTTGATACTATAATGCATTTTGAGAAACTTTTTACTCCCCAAAAATTGAATCTGAGAAACATTACTGCAGTAATGTTTCTCAGATTGAGTATTCCAATTGCAGATTATTCTTCCTGCGTGGACATACATTGTAACCACTCCAGATTTTCAGCAATATCTCAAAAACAATACCACCTTATGAAATGAAATTTTTACAGGCTAGTTTTGTGGTATTATATTTATCTACAACTATGAAGGATTGAAACAAACAGTGGGTTCCAATTACCAAACGTATACAACCCCTTTAAACCAAAGCAAAAGCATGGGGGCATGACTGTTGTTCCCATGGCGTTCAAGGTCTGCATTATCAAAATTTGTTTGGTTTTGTACTACTGAAGATAACGAATAGAAACAAACCTCCAGATCAAGACAGGCGAAAGGGAACTCCATGAAGTATGGAGGTATGGCAGCAATGGTCTCTTCAACCTCTACTGAGGGATCCAAGAGGCTGATGGAGAGAGTGATGGGCTGCGTCATATGTAACAATTGGATGCAGATTGTCTCTGTCGTCCCTGCCGTCATCTTCTTAGGTGCCATAATTAAATACCCAGTGTCAGACCTGAAGTCAAGAAAACAAAGTTCAATTTGAATGATGCACAATATGATTACCAAAGCATCAAATCTAAATTTTACAGGGTTCCGTTTAGAGGGGCATAACACTGAAAATTGTGAGCCACATTATTTCATGGTAGTAAAGAAATGCTAGTCGTGGTGTGTCATGGCTGAGCGGATAAGAACACCGAACTCAAGCTCTGGTGTTTCTGATCAGCAGAGTGTGGGTTCGAATCCCAGTCGTGACACTTGTGTCCTTAAGCAAGAGACTTAACCACATGCTTCGTCCTTCGGATCGGACGTTAAGCCGTAGGTCCCGTGTGTTGTGTAATGCACGTAAAAGAACCCAGTGCACTTATCGTAAAGAGAAGGGGTTCGCCCCGGTGTTCCTGGTTTGATTGGCTGCATATTGCGCCACAGCACCTTGTAAACCATTACATGGTGCTTTGCAATGGAATAGGTCTCGTACTTCAACACGTAACCCCACTTACCCTGTAGGCAAAATACTGAGCGCTTTGAGACACCCATCGGGAGTATAAAGCGCTATACAAGAACTGCGCATTATTATTTATTTATTAGCTATTAATTTCAATTTGCGTTTACTGTCAACAGTGGTGGACATTCTTCACAGCAACAACTTTTTCTATACTTGCGTGTACCTTATAATATAAAGCAAGAAGCGTCTCTCTTAAACCATGGGGAAGGAACCATGCTTGAACTGACCAACTTAATCATCAGTATCCCCTTAAAACCTTGAACCATACAACCGACACATTTAAATGGGAAGTGCAGTTTCAGGAATACTGCAGGCTAGTTTTTAACATCCTTTTGCCTAAGAGTTCTATGCAAAAGCATGTCAACATTCTGTAGGTGCGTTCGATTAGCTTACAAGCCCGGGTCGACCCTGGTGTGCTCATCCGGGTGCATGAGCCCCCGACGAGAGCTAACTGAACACCAACTTCCCCAAGCAATCATGAATCTTGGGACAGCTGAACGGAACTACTTTCATTGTGTGCATTACGTCCAAAAATGTTCGTGGATTCACTAAATGATTGTAAAAAAATCATGGTAAAACTGCAGCGTTAAATTATTTTACAAGCCCATGTTGATACAAAAGTACGCGTCTACGAATAAAAAAATACTTAATGCTCACAAAGTCGCTGTTTTAATGGTGAAAATGTTTGTCAAACTTCTTGAAAGTGTCCGGCTGAATTACAAACAAAATGGTGGCCATTGAGAAAGTTTTTCGATGTGACGTCATGCACCTGGGTCATCCCCAAGTAACCCGCTCCACAAGCAGGTGACTTGGGTTCTGACCTGGGTGAGCCACAACAATGACGTCAAAGCTACTCTGGGTCAATCCGGGGAAGCTAATCGAATGCAAACTGTACATAACCATGAAACTCAAATGCCAGTTTATAAGACCGACACTGAATGTTGCATGAGTTTTGAGTGTAATGTGTCCTCCAAAGCAAGTGGTTAAAAAACCCAAAATGTTTTAGTTTTATTCATATTATTTCATCTCAAGTAATAAAACCAATGAAATCTCAATTCTAGTGCCTGTAAATTTGTATGCCTGAATATACCTCTATAGAGAAGAACCTACATATCGAACATTATATCCAGCCTAGATCCACACAGAGAGGTGAAAGGCAGAAGAAACTAAGCCAACCTGATCAGGGCCTATAAAACCTTTGACATGTTGTTCTCATTTTTGCCAAAACTTTCCTCCAAATTTTACAAACACATTTATCAAATAACAGGAATTAGTATCTAAGTAGGCCTATGTGAGAAACAAATTGACCCAATAACCTGTGTGATATAAATAATAAAAGTTTGATAACCCACCACCAGAAGCAGGAATTGGGATCAAATGGTTCAAGAGTCTAGAGGATACTATCTGATGTCAGCATCCTGGGGCAAGGGAAGTTCAGGGTTTTAAGAAAAATAGTTTAGGAATTTCACCCTACTATAATGTCTTCGCACATATTTATTTTGTACAGCATTTTTTCAAAGGAAATTTTTTTAATTAAATTTCTCATGGGCAACATGACTGAGACCAGCTGAGGATAATATTGTGGCTATCGAAATTGAAAGTTTGCAGATGTTGCATAATGTGCAGATAGTTTAGTTACCGGATACAACTCAAACCGCAATAAAAGACTAAAACATCTGTTACAGATGTCATTATTCCAGACTAAAAAAGTACAAAGACTCTATTCGGTGGTCTGTTAATTTCCAATACAGGTGCACAATGCAAGGTGACTAGATCATTTTTTCCTCTAGTGTCTGATCCCAATAGACTGTGCAAGTCTCGTGCCTATCGGAACGAGAAAACACGTCAAACAAAGAACTTTGTTTTCCTAAAAATTAAATCTTTGTTTTAAATTATATCTAATGACAAACTCTGAACAACAAAAAAACTCATTACATTTTTATACAATCAGTTTTAGTTCTTGTAATAAATACACAAATAATGTGTTAATTGTTATTGAAACAAAATTCAAACTCTGGGACAAGGATGCTTATTTGATCTTAACTTTTCAGAAACCCCTTTTGAGGATTCGCGAAGGTCACACGGGCGTAAAATTAACGCTTGACGCAGTTTATAGAGGACGCCAACGCCTCAACAACCATAGACTGCAATGAAAAGGCTTCCTGTTGCAATTACATCATCTGGCGATTATCATCGCGCATCCAAAACAAGCGTTTACATAAGTTTTGTGACCGGAGGTGAGCACAAAATTCTTAGTTTTTGGCAGTAACCGGAAGCTGAGGTCAAGTTTAATTCTCTGGTTTTCTTCGTTATATTTTCAAATTGATTACATTTTTTACAACTAAGTATTACATTCCCAACAACATATGTATTTTTCATGGTCATAAACCATGTTAAACTAAAATAATTGACAAAACAAAATCTTGCCCACGTAAATCTCCATATGGTTGGGACCACAATGGTCCCGGAAGTTCAAATTGCATGAGACTTGCAAAGTCTATAGCACAATGTGAATTCACTCTCTGGGTTTCGTGTTAATTTCACACCTGACCCCATTTCTTTAAACTTCGCTCCTTAATTCCTACCTCCATGTTCAGTCAGAGACTGTGTTTTATCGTTTTAGTATTGTTCAATTATTGCCTAATTTGATGAGAAAGAACCTGTGTTAAGGTACGTAGGCCTAATTGGGGTTTATGTTGTCAAGATCAAAAATTTTTCAGAGCATGCAGCTGAGTATCAGGAATAAATTCTCAGGAAGAAGAAGTAAGAATATTTTACAATCTTGCTTGTTTAAATCTTGGCCCAATTCCTTAGTTAGTGCTGTAAAAGCAGAATATATTGCTTAACAATTTCCTGCTTAGCTGAATTGAGCAGGATACCAGTCACAATACATGTATATGTGACATGGTATTTTGGCTGGTAATCATACTGTGCTAGGCATCATTTTGTTGTGCTTAGCCTATTTTTTGTGCTGAAGCAGCTAGACTATGAAATTGGGCCCTGGTTGATCCTTGAATGAAAGTTCAATCATCATGGTTTGAAACAACACCCCAGAGAGCAAACTAGTCGACCACCAGATATACCCATCATGGTGAACCTTGCCTCACATAAATTTTTAAGCAAAACCACATCCTCCCTGTGGTGAAACTTTCCTTTTCCTGCGTGACCAATCATTAATATACAGAATACTGCATTTAATTATATTGAATAATGATTATGGAGTCAGGGTTTGCCCTTTACTTTTTTGGTGAGTTACCCAGCCGGATAGCTGAGAGAATTTTGACTGGTCCTCAGGTGTTTTAACTAGCATTTGGCCAGCAGACCACTAGGAGAATGCTGATGGAACAGATATACTGAGGTGTGGGTTAGATTAAGCGAGTTCTTGTAAAGTAGACTTCCTTACACATGGAGAAGGGTACAATATTTGTATATGCAGCCACAGTACTGTGAATATGCTGTGACTTTTTGAGAGGGATTTGTTAACATAGAACAGTCCATCACCCAGGAAATGCACTGTACAGAAAATAATTCCCTTCTAAGAAAAGGGCTCATTTGTGCAGGACCATGCTAAACAAAAAAACATCAGTCCGCTTCTTTATGTGTACACTAACAAAGAAACACTCTGTCCAATTTGGTGCACAATACAACACAACCAGGTGTTCCTAAACTGCACAGCTTTCCTTCTTGGTATGGTGTAAGTTTTGTTATTCTACAAAGAAACTGTATGCACTGGAACAATAATAAAGGGTGTCCTTAGAGGAGGCCTTAAGAAGATTGATAATTAGGACATTTGCAGTATTACCTCAGGTTAATCCAAGGATTAGATCTGGTACAATGCTTCAATGACTTCCATTGTCATGAATAAAACACAAAGAAATTTTCCCCTGGAACTCATTCTGCACTTAAAATAAAACTAAAACTTGGACTGCCTCTTTTAAAGTTGTATCATTGTGGGAATACTTTTAGCCCAGCAAGAGCAAGAACAACCTGAACAGAGGCATGCCTGCCTAAAGCCCCATAAATAAAATAGTGCCAATATGCTAGAATCCCTCCGCAGGGCGTATTTTTGCACTATTTATGCCTATCAATTGGGGCTAGCCTGCCTAAATACACCCTTCCCATGAAATATGTAAATTGCACATCGCCCGTGTGCACTAACACTTTGGTTGGCAAAATGATGGAACAACGCGCCCTTTTGTGTGGGGCCGATAGTCGCGTGACGCAGAAGCGTTTGCGCGTCTGCTTAGTGCACATCTCTATGGCGTTTGCCAACCAATAGGGTCTGTACGCATGCGTGAATGTAATTAGCATTTCATGGGAAGGGTGTATTGCTCAAACTATACTGAACAGTGTTTGTCTGTTCATGTTTTGTTTTAATGTGAAGCTATTTTAATGTTCCTTTTTGAAATTATTCAACACAAGCAAATCAATCATTTCAATTCAATGTTATTAGGTGCTAAATAACAAACCAAGCTTGCATTCTACATCATAGGCCTACATGTCTGTCCTTTCTCTATGCAATCATGGGCATAAACCTAACCAGGTGTCAAATCATTGAGCAAGAGGAGTCAATGGTTCATGCTAACACTGATATGTCATGTTGCACCACTGTCACAGGTAGCTAAGGCACAACAATCAAATAGATTTAGATAATGCATGGACCTGCATGGATAATGTCATTAAGTTAAATTCTTTAAAAGGTTATATACAATTCAGCATACAACTTCATACAAAAGACAACTTCGAAATAAAATGAAAAGGGGGCCGGGGGGACCTTATTCTACCATTGTTGTACCTGTCTAAAAATATCTCAAACTCGGCGGGTTGCAAGTTAAATCGCATCTATGGCATGGCAAGAGTGTAGAGAATTAGAAATAGAAGAGGGAGCTTACCCCTTTTCCGTTTTGGGGTCCACTGTCTCCGTCGGGACGAATTCATCTGGAATTGGTGATGAAGTCTCCTGTCCAACAACGAAGCAAACAGACAGCAGCGCCAGCGCCGCTACAAAGTTAGCTTTCATGCTTGCAGAGAAAGCCAAATGTTCCCCGTTCGGACAGAACTGTGGAAACTAAGTCGTAACTTCAGAAGCAAGTGCTTGTTTTGGGGTTTACAGAATGCACGTCATTTCTGCTGACCTCTCTGTAGTCTGTAAAGTGGTTCGACTTCAAAGTGCAACTCGCACGTTAAGTCACTCTGGTTTTATATGTATGCGGAGGCGAGTGTGTGTGTGCTGCCTGGGTTTGGGTCGTAATAACAAACAGCTGGGCATGTAAGTGACCTTCTTGATTACTGCAGTAAAGGGCCCCCTCCGCGTATAATGTAAACCCTTTTAGATTTTGTCAAGTAAGACTTTAAAGTACGTGTTGATATCTTTTCATAATTGTAGATGTATACAAATACATGAAATTAATAAATCACTCACAAACCTTTCAGTTAAAACGTCTCAAAAACGAGAATCTCTACTGCTCGGATGAATATGTTAAGTTACAACAACAACAAAAAGCAAACAAACTAGCAGACGACACGACCCAATGTGTGTCGTCAGCGCCCACAGCGCTAATCCCGTTAGCAAATAGCTCAACTAGCCTTTATTATATTATTTTTCACAGAAACTCTAACAAATCACTTTGCAAATAAACAGGGGAAGGCTTTAGCAGTAGGGCCTACTGGGAAATTCATGTAACTGCCAGAGCCCATTGAAAAATCAACACTTCAAAGCGGCTTACACAATGACGGAGGCCAGTGAGGCGATAGCCTACATTCTAGCCTGACATTTTCCACTGAAAGGGTCAATACAATCATTGTGTAGGCCTATTAAAAAAATCACAATTTACATAATTACCAATAGGCTACAGCATCCACCGACGATAGAGGAACAAAAATTGAAGAGCCTCTAGCCACTGGCATAGAGGTTTGTCTAGTGCCTTGCGTGAATATTTTCCCTGGCGAGGCTAAACCGCATACAGCTAACTAAATGATTAGTAAAAACTTGTTTCACTATATGAGTGTGTTAAGTGGCCGGCTCGAAACGGGGTCGGGACCCCTTCCCTTCCTTGACTCAGCTTTGACACGGTGGGGGGGGGGGGGTGGACGTAGAGGAGCCAAGCCAAGCCGGGGACGGTTTGGAGCATCATACCACGCTCACACCCCCCCCCCCCCCACATACTAATCGACCTAGCTTCTGCATGCGTTTCCCACTTATCAATCATTTTGGGAATAAGTAGGCCTATAGGCCCCCTATCATTGTTGGACCATGGCGGTAGGAATTCCTACCTCCATGGGTTGGACACTGAGAGCCCCCTACAATTTATCAGAAGTGTTCGGTCTCGATCTGTTGAAAACTGTAGGACTAGGCCTACTAGCTCATCCAGTAGGGTGTTTGATCGTCATAGCCGAACAGTCTTCGCTTTTAAATAAATAACAACACTACACTGAAAGAACCAGCCCGATTCAACGTGCACAAAGAATGATCGAAAAGGATTACTTCAAAATGTAGCCTACTATTCAGTGATGGTGATTTAAAAAATAGTTCCAGTGGTGTGACGTAATTACTTGGAACTTGTGCGCCACGCACGACGAGTGGGTGTGGAGTGGGTGGGTGGATGGGTGAATGGGTACAGCTGTCTCGGTGCAGCCAAGGAGCCGCCAAGATGATGGGGTGCACGAAATGGGTACCGGTACAGTAGTATGAGAGTGTGCTCCGTTTCTACACCTTAACGCAATGGTCGTTGACCTCCGTGTTATATTCCTAATTCCTCCATGGTTGAAGCATGGAGGATAGATTGTAGCTTTGCATGTTCCATATAGGGCCTTTACTCACAACAAAATACTATTGTTAGTGTTAATAACACTAAACAAGAAAACTTGATACCGACAAATCGGATCAAATGAAGTTTACTGAAAATATATTGTTTCAGACAGACCCTTTTCAAACGCGTATCATTGTACTACTGGCCTAAACTCGACAACATCCATTACGGCATTAGCCTTTTTGAGATATGGCGGGAAAAGTGCGCTGTTCGCTTTGGGTGCATCAAACAGATTTACCCAAACCATTAATAGTGCCCTTCAATGTGTCCACACCATATCAAAAAGGCTAACGGTAATACACAGTACACCCCTTTTTCACCTTTTCACCCTTTCCCTTGGTCTGTAACTTCGCTGGAGTTGGAGTCGAGTCAAGGGGGAGGGGGTGGGTGCGTGCTTGGTTTTATTTTGGTGTATCCACGAAAAATGTGTCGTATGATCTGTCCTTAGACTCACCTACTTCAGTTTGCGGGCGCCTCATTTTGCTGCCCCATTTAAAAGTCTTAAAAACGTATTTCAGGTGGGAACAGCATTAGGGCAATAAATCCAAAGACACAAGAAAGTTAAATTATAAATTTAAAAGAACTTGCGCTAAAAATAAATTTAAATAAACAAGTTTTAAAACATAATTTTATTTCCGTGTATACGAGAATAGAAAATGAGAATATAATTCTTATTATATTATAGTATATTGTGATGTCAAAATGAGTTGTGGTGCATGAGAACTGAGAACCACTTGAAACTCGGAGAAGAAAACGAAAAACAAGCCGGGTGGGTCTCCGGAAGAACAATGATGTAACATGTTTGTGTGAACATGGTGTGAAGAAGTACCGTACCATCCTGGGATATGCTCCGCCATACGGGCCACACGTAGTCCGTCAAGGTGAGCAACGTCACGGTCATACCACAAAAATTGGCATACCGGATATAACCAATAGTCAACAGTATTATTTTGGACAGACAGCTGATGGTTGAAAGTTTTCCTTCAAACTGAAATGAATCTTGCAACCACCAATCACCTGCAATTCTGAGTAGCCCGGTCTCGATCTGTTAAAAATTGTACTAATCCTAATCCAGAGGTGTTTGGTTAGCTTGTGTTCAAAAGTCAATTTTTACAAACTCTATCATAAAGTTTGTAAAAATTGACTTTTGAACACTAATTTTAGAGCATAGTAGTATGTACCTGTTCATAGTTCATAACCCCTGACCATCCTCCAAATAGTCGATGTGCCAGAAGTTTCCCCGCTTTGATAGCAATTAACTGGCGTTAATTCCATGCCTCCCTGAAAATGAAGATTAAATACGCCCCGAAACACCCTTCTCGAGAGTTTAAAAACAACAAAAACAGCAGCTAACAAAACCGAGCACACAGAATAATCTGAAAATGTTTCAAGGTCATGTACATGTATTCTGAATCAAAGTTTCCCACATCATTGCGCAGCTCGAGCCGCCTATATTGTGATGAAGAAAAAAAGGTTATAGTATTGTGCGGGCGCCATCATGATTGGGTGGGTGGAGGGGTGAGTGAGTACAGCGCTGTCTGCAGTCAAGGAGCCGCCAAGGAACCGCCGCGGTAATGGGTACCGGTACGTGACCCAAACGAAATGGGTACAGAACGGTGCTCGTTTCTGTGTTTCTTTTCTACTTCTTTACTTGATGAGGTAGGCCTACTTGACCTACGTGGTCACTAGAGCAAGGAGGCCGTTCATGTCAAAATCCCAACAAAAGTCAATACACTCAGTAGACAAGAAAACTTGACACCGACAAATCGGTCCAAGCATAAAGCAAGGCAAGCAAGGCGTTAAGGAGGAAGGGGGGGTACCCTAAAAAAACACATGCCAGAATCAGGCGCGGATCCGGGGGGGCGTGGGGGCGCACGCCCCCCTTTTCATATCATAAAAAAAGGGAGAAAAGAAAAAAAGAGGGAGAGAGAGAGAAGGGGGGGGGGAGAAGTGGGGCAACAAACTTCATTTATCATTTTGCTGCTTGGTATATTTTCACGCCCCCCCGTTTGGAAAATCCTGGATCCGCCCCTGAGAATGACCCTCTTCTTAATTAAACGCATAAATAATATAGTTTCCTTCATCCATGGTAGACAGCTCCACAAACATGCATCCCATCCCTTTTCATCATTTACATGGGGTGTCCTTAAACTCCTAACTACTCCCAAGGTTCCGGGAAAATGCCTTTTCGAGTCGAGCTCCGCTCTTAGATTTGTTGATAATGGTTGATGGATGCAGTGATGGGGGCGGGGAGCATCCGTCGTAAAGTTCTTCCTTTAGTTTTTATTTAGGTAGAACCCGATAGAGCAAAAGAACCATGCATCCATGAAATTAATGCGTTTTGATCTGTCTGTAAAATTCAGTTTGAAGTCCTTTCATCTTTGCGGCCAAAAGCGTTTTCTTATTAAGAAAACGCTTGCTGTGGTCAGGATTAGGGCCACTAATTCCAAGAACACCAGAAAGTGAAAACACGTAGGCCTATGTTCCTGGTTTGTTGGTTCATCTCAATACGGTAGGCCTACCCCATAGTCAAAATTGTTAATAATTTGAGCTAAACAGACAATTTTACACGACTTGCGTGTACAATTTTATTTTGGCACTGTACTTGAGAATAGGAGTTGGAGTTGTGGTCAAATTTGAAACCCGGAGAAAAACAGAACAATCAGCCGGGTGAGTCTGGAAAATGATGATAACAATGTTTGTGTCAACTTTAGACTATGAGTACCAGCCTGGGATATGCTCGCATCACCCACGCAGTATTAGATTGCCAAGGTGAGCAACGCCACGGTACGACAACAAGTTGACATTACCGGATATTGCCACCAGCCAACAATAATATTTGGAGAGGATTGACGTCGCTTTTCAGACCCGGGGTGTGTGTGGGTAGGATACCCATGGAGGTAGTACCTCCATGGTGATACCGGGGACCCATATAACAATTAGGATAATGGTTGGGTGAAGCATGGATGTAGAATTGGTGAAGGCCCTTCAGTTGAAGAGTGGTACAAAACCAATGGGAGCCGTTGCCCAAACAAGTTTAGGTACAAACGAAAAAAGGGACAATAGGAGGTCCCTGATTGCAGTTGTTTTTTTTGTGTGAAGGTCTCCAGTTGAAGAGCGTGTACAAACCCAATGTGTGCGGTAGGCCCGTATTAAAGGTATTGTCGCACTTCTGAAACCATTGCTTTATCTTATTCGATTAAACAACAACAATATTCTTGCCACATACTGTAAAAAGGGTTTAACTTCTATTTAAGAAAAAATAAATTCCATTAGGCCCTAAGCCCCAACAGTAGACCCCAAAGTTGAACAACATATTGTTCGGCTTGTTGAAATTAGAGAGCTAGCGATGTATAGGTAGACAACTCTTGTCTTTTTTTTGGTTTTTATTTTACAAAATTGACATTTCACTCCCACCTCCCTCCTCAGTATTGTCGAAAATGGCAGTTTCAATAAATTTGGTCACCGGCTAGAGGCGCTGCGGGTACAGAGCGAAAAGTGATTATTTATTAGAAGGGGCAATTTGTTCACCTTTAGCTGCCTGCAGAGGGCGCCCTAAAGATAAATAACGTCGATACTCGCGGTGCATGCAGTGAGTAATTTCATGATTTTGCTTCAAGAAAGCTGCGCCAATTTTGTTATATTACTTTAGGATGTCGGCGAACTATTCAGATGGTCTTTCACCCTATGAACACAAAGGAAAATGTGGAATGCCAGAGGTAAAGTATCACTTTAGTGTTTAAAAATGAACGTTATTGTGCGAATTGAACTTCCATCATTCCATCATTCCATCATTCATGTTTATTTATACTAACCACTGCTGTGTGTACTACAACTACAACACATCCACAGGGAGCTCCAAAGTTGGTTAGCTACTAAAGCAGTAAAGTGTTATTGCTATGTTCATGAGCATGGGGAGGCCGCCATTATGAGATTGTTATCAAATAACAACCTCATCATAATTCTAGGAGTAGGTAGGCCTAATTGTATTGTGTTTAATTTAAAAATATTTTACAATTATGATAAACTTAGGTAAAAGTCAGGCATTGTCAGGAAGTGACTTTAGTCTTTATAATATTTATCAGTCTTATTTTTGATGTTTGTTAAATCATAGAGAAACTATGGTTAAAGTTAGGGAAAATACAAAGCCTTATGTGTAAAAAAGTGCAAAAACAGATTTTTTCCCGCTGGCTTTTGGCAGAGCGAGCAAGCCCGATTGTTGGAGTAACTACAATTCATACATAACATAACTTTTTCTATTCGGTCATTATTTACATTTGTCCAGGTAATGATCAAATGTTCAACAAGAGATGTTGGGGTTCTCAGAGTCAGACTAGGCTAGGCCTACCTAGGGCAGAGCGCATTTAGCACTAGCCCACCTTGTTGGGCTGTTATAGCTCTCTTTTAACATAAATACCGCGTGCAGCATGCAGGAGATTATATCAAATTCCTTGCATGATTGATCGGTGAACCACTTGGCTGCAACACAAATTAGAATGCTTGATGCAGCCCTTCGCCTAAACCCAAGTTGCCTGTAAAAATTGGAACTATCTATACTCTTGACTCTGAACTCTGATGGTATCCAGCGTATTGTCACTTGTTATATGGAACTAGACTTGTGTAGTACTACTGTAGAAGAAGTTATTTCCGGTTGCCGATTGCTGAAAAAGCCCGCGATTGTCAGATTGTGTGACATTCTTGATTTGACATTGATTTGGTACATGTGTCGGAAGAGAGATTTCACATACAAACTAGTGCAATTTGGAATTTGTGGATTAAAAGATGTTTTGTTGTTGGATCTTTTTGGAAGGTGTAGACTGAAGAATGTGTTACTAGTTCCACCAGTCCGAAATTGGGATTATTTTAAGAATTGTGTTTGTCTTTTCTTTCTAACATTCTATAGAAGTTTGATTCTCCAGAGGTGATTGAGGAGAAAGCTTTACAGTTAGCTAACTTGTTCAGACAAAGTCAATATGCTGTTGTGCACACTGGGGCTGGTATCAGTACATCAGCTGGTATTCCGGATTTCAGGTATTAAACATCATCTGATACCAAAATATTAAGATTTTGGATGCCACATTTAAGATGAAAAAAAACCCCCAAGACCCTGAATTTGCAAAAGGCCAATTTTTTGTTGTCATTTTAACATTTAGTATGTTTGATTTATAAAAGGAAATACAATGTCAACATTTTGAAAATGCGGATTGACATTTACATATGCCGCCACCTTTTCATATGTATTTACATGTAGTTGGGGCGATGTTCATGCGTGTGTACACTGTACTACTGCCATACGACAGTTCCACGATTGCTTCATAAAGTGAATGCAGAGTAGACTGTTGCACTTGCGACAGTCTCCTACTCATAAATATACCCATTTCATGAACACTGAGTGTGCATGCTGTGTAAACAGCAAAAATAACATCTGGCACATGACGGTGAATGGACCAGTGAGAATTCCGGTCTCGATCATGAATATGCATGAGGTATAATAAATTTTAATAATTTCTTTCCAGGGGTCCAAAGGGTGTTTGGACTTTAGAGAAGGCTGGAGAAAAACCACAGGTGAATGTGACATTTGACAACGCTGTACCAACACCAACGCATCGATCCCTGATTGAGCTAGAGAGGATTGGCTTGGTTAAATATGTCGTCAGTCAGAACGTGGATGGGCTTCACCTCAGATCAGGATTTCCAAGGTTCTCAATTATTTTTGTTTTTAGAAACTGGGAAAAATCTGTGGTTTTCATTGTGGAACAGGCCTGATTCTTCATGGAGGCAACTGTCTTTATTGCCCCTGGTCATTGCCTTGGTGCCCCTTAAAATGGTCCAATAGAAATTTATAATTTCCTCATAGAGGTGCACTTTACCAAGGAGAAAACGCCTTGGTGCCCCTTGCCCTCTCTAAAACAAAGCATCAGGCCTGGGCCCAATTTCATAAATATTGCTTAATATTTTTTCTGCTAAGCAAATCTAAGCAGGATACCAGTTACATTTTGTACATGTTAAATGGTATTTTAGCTGGTAACCTTATTCTGGTAAGCATAGTTATGTTGTGCTTAGCAACTTTTTGTGCTTAAGCAACTCTATGAAATTGGGCCATGGTTGAGGAATCAATTCAATTTTGGTTTGTAATAAAGAGTGTGTATAATCTAACAATCATTGACTGTGATTTAATTTGAGGGCTAGTTCGGGAGGTCTGTTGAGCTGCATGGGTTGGGTAGTAATGAGGATTTGAGTCAGTGATCCGTGGTATGCTCTGCTTCTCTACACTCACAGATGATAGGGCCGATCTTGCAACCCCATTGATCCAAAGCTGCATTAGCCCGGTGGGGTGACATAACCGGCCCTATCATCTCTGAGTGTAGAGAAGCAGACCACACCATGGATCACTGCCTCAAATGCTCACTACTACCCAACCCATGCAACTCCAAAGACCCAATGAACTGCACCACTTATGCAAAATATAGAAAACGACCATTTGATGCTTTGAAGATACAAAAAGAAGAAGATTTGATGGTTCTAAACCCCCCCCCAAAAAAAAAAACACAAAAAAAACCCACAAAAAACCACAAAAAAACTTTTAAAAAGTTGTGGATTCTGAAAGCAACTTTGAATAAACAATATTAAATCAAGGATCAAGGGATGTATTTTGGATGGCACAAAAGCTGGGATCTCTTCCCTTTTGGTCTTCGGACAAAATTATTTATATGGTTTCAACACTAACAGTTCTTCAAAAAAAAGAGCTTAGCTCTAAACATGAGGGAATTAATTGTCCTGGTTTGCCCTTAACTTTTTCAGTGACTGGCCAGCAGGACCGGTTAGCTTTTCATTTCACTGGTCAGTCAGCTTTTTCACTGGTCCATATTTCATATTAGATCGGGATGCTTTTCAACACTGAACTAGCCAGCCGGACCACTTGGAGAGTAATTTGACTGGTCCTCGGGTGTTTTAACTGGCATTTGGCCAGCGGAGAACGCTGATTGTCCTACTGATTGTTTTTTCTTTGGTGTATCATCATTTGTATGATTTATGCAAAATAATTATTTCTTAATCTTAACTTCTTTTCACAGAGACAGATTATCTGAACTTCACGGGAATATGTTTGTTGAGCAGTGTGACAAATGTGGCAAGTGAGTACAATATACAGGGTGGTTCCAAAACAAAGTGTACCCACATTTGACAGCCATTTTCACCCACTTACTTATAAGCTTTTACAATTATTTTTTGTGTTTTATGAAAGTGGTGACTGTTGAGCATTAGTGGTGAAAAAAATATAAGAAATCAGTCATTTGTTTTCAACATTATGGTAGTTTAAAGATATGGAGTTGAAAGAGCATTCGTGGGTAAATCAAGGACATGGACATCAATTGGGGTCCTCTTAGTTACGCCACTGGCTGTAGAACCTGTACCTGTACATTATTATACTGGGACGAAACCCAACACACTTGATTGACAACCCCCCCCCCCCCCCCAAAAAAAAAAAAAAAAAAAAAAAAAAAGTTTTCCTAGATGGGGAACACTTTTTTGTAACCCTTAACAAACCTAGGAGGTTTTAAAATATAAATGCATTATTGCTCTTACTTACATTTATTTACTTGCATTTATTTACATTTATTGACATGCATCAATAATTTGAATCGAATGAGCTTACATTAAACATTATCAGTTTCTGATTGTTCTTATCGTGCATATTCATAGCCCTTTTTGAATAATTAAAACTTGATCACAAACTGAACTGATATTCCTGTGTCTCCAGGCAGTGCATTCGAGACACGGCTGTTCCGACCCTGGGACTCAAACCAACTGGAGGACAGTGCTCTCAGAGAAAATCAAGAGGAAAATGCAGGTAACAATAGTCAATTAGTAAGCACAACTTGGTGTTAAAGAGAACCCCAAACTGTCAATTTGGTTGTCATTTTCTACTTTGACAAGAAAAGGCCAAGTTTGAGGGACCATAAACAGATCAGGGCCCAATTTCATAGAGCTGCTTAAGCAGAAAATATTGCTCAACAACTTTCTGCTTAGCAGAAATGAGCAGGATACCAGTCACAAATTGTACATGTGACATGGTATTTTGGCTGGTAACCCTGTTCTGGTAAGCATAATCTTGTTGTGCTTAGCTATTTTTTGTGCTTAAGCAGCTCTTTGAAATTGGGCCCTGTACACACTTATAATACTCGGTCTTGTTTGAAAAGCCACATTCTGCTCGTTAAAACCACTCTCTCTCAGCATTTTATTAGGTTCTCAGGCCCTGTAAACTGGAACAGTCTCCCTGTATCACTTTGTGAATGTAAATCACTCGTTGATTTTAAACACAAACTGAGATCTGCTTTAATCCACCAGCCGTTTCAGTAAACTCTTTTTATCCTACTTTACTGTTACTTGTCCCCCCCCCTACTGAATTTTATCTCGTCTTACTGCTGTCCAGAAAAATTTGGCGGATATACACATCATCCGGCGTGAAGTGGTAATTGCCAGCCAGCAAGGAATTTTCATTTGTGCTTGTGGATACTTAGTTTAACTAAATTCCCTGCTTACACAGCTAATATATTCATTTTTCGATAAACCAATGTATTGTGGCGTGTCGTGGCTGAGCGGTTAAGAGCACCGGACTCAAGCTTTGGTGTTTCTGATCAGCAGAGTGTGGGTTCGAGTCCCAGTCATGGCACTTGTGTCCTTGAGCAAGATACTTTACCATAATTGCTTTGTCCTTCGGATGGGACATTAAGCCGTTGGTCCCGTGTACTAGGATTGGTTGTGCACGTAAAAGAACCCAGAACACTTATCGTGGAAGAGAAGGGGTTAACCCCGGTGTTTCTGGTTCACATAGCAAGCACCCTTGTTTACAGGTTGCCACAGGCTTGCGAGCTACAGTGGTTAACTTCACTTATGAGGCATCCTTGGTTTCATTACCAGAAATATATAATAATAATAATAATCTAAGTGATTGGCTGGAACATTAAAAAGAACATTTTAGTTGATGCTGGATGGATTTGTCTGTCATTGAATCTTTACAGGGGTAAGTTACGAGATACCATTTTAGACTGGGAAGATGCACTGCCAGACCAAGACCTGGACCGTGCAGAGAAATACTCCAGGTATTTCTTTTATATCTTTATCTCAATACAGGCAGTTCACAATACAGTTTACTCCGGAGAGGCCATTTTCCCCAGGAGGCCATTTTCCAACCATAGTAAGCTTCGGTATGGACGGTGAACATGGACAAAAATACAGCTTTTTAACAAATGGACTTTGTGCTCAGGCTTGAGTATTTTTGTGTGTGTTATCTTGGTCGACTAAAGTCGCCATTGGGGCTCATGCAGGGTATAGTGCACAGTCGACTAAAGTCACAATTGGAGCTCAAGCAGGGTATAGTGCACAGTCAACTGAAGTCGTCATTGGGGCTCAAGCAGGGTATAGTGCACACTGGACTAAAGTCCCCTTTGGGGCTCAAGCAGGGTATAGTGCACATTTGACTAAAGTCACCATTTGGGCTCAAGCAGGGTATAGTGCACAGTAGACTAAAGTCACCATTTGGGCTCAAGCAGGGTATAGTGCACAGTCGACTAAAGTCCCCATTGGGGCGCAAGCAGGGTATAGTTGACTATAAGTCGCCATCCGGGCTGAAAGGGTTAAGCGCTTTGAGATTTCTTTCAGTTATGTGATGCGCTTTATAAGACTCCTGTTCTTATTATTATTATATTAAGACTTCATGCAGCAAAAGTGAGGACCAAAATGCAAAGTGTGAAATTAGTTCATGTATACGGCAAACTCCACCAGCCTCTCTTTATACTAATATAGAATTTCTTGTGTTCAACAGAGAAGCTGACCTCGCCCTGTGCCTTGGGACAAGCCTACAGATTGTACCAAGTGGTAACCTGCCACTTATCACAAAGAAGGCTGGAGGCAAATTAGTCATCATTAATCTGCAGCCCACTAAACATGTAAGAATACTATCTCAATTTGTGTTTTTTAATGTATTCAATTGTTGAGTCATCATTTAGCTGGGTTTTAGAAGGGAAGGGGGGGAATAGGAATCATGGTGCAGGAAGGTGACAAAACACTTTGTATTTTTCTTGTTGGCAGTGCAAATGATTCTCAAAAAAATAGTTTTTACGAAGGTATATTTGAAACTGCACAGATGTTGTGTATTGCTAAAACTAGCAATTTTGTTTTATTTTTTAATTTTGTTGTGGGGCAGGATATATTAGTTGCAAATTTTTGTGGTAGAGAATGGACTTGTAGAGGTGCTGGTCACCTGTTCCTCCTTGCCAGTCACTGGCTTGGTGTTTTATACAATTTTGTAGATTGGTATACTAATATTGGTTCTTTTGACTGACTTGTTGTTTTGCCAATGTAAAATGTAATAAAATAAAATAAAATAGAATAAAACTGTCCCAATGGTGGTGAGGTACACTATATTTGCACAGATCCTCTTTTGTCCAAGATACAAGTTTGTACAAAAATGTAGATACTTTTGCAATGATTCAATGATTTGTACTTTTTCTCTTTGTTTGTCAGTCACTATGTGAAAATAAAATTTATTAGATTCTGGTATTGAAAAAGAAATAGCTGTTTTGATAACTTAAACATTTCATGCTTTTTAAAATTTTACTGTAATTGTTTGAAAATAAATGCCACCATCTAGATTCTTTCTTTACCAAGAAACTAGATTCTTTCTTTACCAAGAAAATAATAACCATAAGATTATGACATAAGTTCTGACTTCAATACTTTACTTTTTTTCCGGCTACAGGACAAACGTGCTGACCTTAGGATACATGGCTATGTTGATGAGGTCATGTCAAAGGTCATGACCCACCTGGGGTTGACAATACCAGAGTACAAAGGACCACAGGTAGTTATGACGTCATCACATTCTCTCAAGACAGCAGAGAGAACATTAGGGGTCATGGATCTTAAAGGGACAGTCAAAGGAAGAGACCTTAAAGGGGCAGTCAAAGACAAAGACCTTAAAGGAGCAGTTAAAGGAGACGGGTCTGAAGCTGGAAACACACACCTGAACTGTATACTTAAGAATGAAAGTGCATTATTAAATCCCACACTTGAACTTAAACAGGATCTAACTAGTACATTGAAAAGAGAAAGCCCTGGTCACCAAACCTCGATAAAAACTGAGACATTACTCCCAGAGGGGGAAAATGAAAACCCTGATAAAGGTTCTCAAATTGACAGAGAAAGCGGGAGTGGAAATGTGCCACAACAAAGACCACAAAAGCAAGGCTTGGAGAAGAGCACTCATGAAAATTCAGGTCTGGAGATTGAGGAGAAGGCGTGCCTTAATGCGAAAGAAGTAAACAATTCCTCCGATGAGAAAACCAGGGGTTTCCAACCGGAGTTCACGCACAAAGCACAGGACTGTCCATCAGTGCTGGTGGCTGCAGGAAATGGGCAGGAATCATTGAAACATCAAACACCATCCCTTGACAGTGTCACAGGCACAAGCTCGGAGAACCACATCATTGTTAACTGTGCTCCAACAAAGAAACCTAAACTGGAATAGTCAGTGTAGAGGACAATTTTGTACTGAGAAATTATCGTAAATGTTTACTCAGTCTGTGAAAGCTGTTTGTAAATGCACTTGTTTTTCAATTGAATAAATATAACATAAATGTTCCGGCCAATTTCTGCATAAATTCATTCAATTTTATAAACACGCATTCAAATTCACGCATTTTCCCCTAATCCACGTAAACTAGGGTTTCTTTTTAGCTATTAATGCATTCGTTTTCTTGCACACATGATTTCGTTGTTCTCATTCAGATTCGTTTCAGTCATTCTATTTGATTCATAGGCCTTCAAGACGACACTTTGACCATTCTAAAGTTTGAATTTCTACTACCTATTTACACTTGATGAAATTGAATGGTTGACCAGCTCTTGTTGCTGGTTTTTACGAAAATGAATGAATCTTGCGGCCTATTGAAATTGAATGAACATATTTGACCGGTGAATGCTAAACTGTTGAAATTGAATTACTCCTTTTGAGTGTTAGATGCTGATTCAACAGAGCATTCATTTTCAAACGAAAGTGAATGAGGCGGGTGTTAAAATGTATGGATTTTAGTTGAAATTGGCCGGGAAAACTTATATCTTACCATTGGGTCAATCCTCATGAACTCAATCAGAGATCACATGGTGACCCACTCAGATTTGGCTTAAAAAAATTCAAAAAGTACTTTTCTATGTTTCTATGTATGTCAAACACATGCAAACTTTTAGGTGTAAATTCCTGAGGATTTCTGAGAGATGACCTTCCAGGAATAGGGGCCACGCCTTCTTTTTGCCCTGTGAGTTGCGAATGTTAATTTTTATAGGATTTTGGAGGAGGCTAATATATTGGAAAGAATTCAGAGATTTGTGCTGAAAATTGCTTTCTTAGTCTGTTATGAGATTGGCCCCTCATAAAAAAAAGCTTGTTATCTAGGCTAAAATAGAAAACTCAATTTCCAAGCCTAAGATCTGTCACAGAGTTTAATGATGCCCATGGATTCCTTTTATTTGTGGCCAACTTTGTGTGCAGAATGACTGCAGTAATTTAGGAGTACAGAGGCTCCTAACAGCGTTCCGGCTGAATAAATCAGTAAAATTGTATGTCCATGAATATTAAAAAACCATGACCTTGTTGCAGTAACTAAAATCTTTGAGCAAAAAGCAAAGATCGCATAGTGCCACAAGGCGCAAGATGACAACTGAAGCTCTATCTATTGTTAGAATGTGAGGTACTGCATGTGTGCCATGTCAGTAAGCGAATGTTTTGTTATAGCATTGATAGCAATGGTCATTGTCTGCTCTGATAGATCTGTTGCATCAAACTGAAATGGCATCCAGTGCATATTTCACATTTTAGCCCAAGTTGCCCATCTTGCGCCTGCGGCCTTTGGCAAAAAAGTTGGAATCCATTTTATGACCTCATTGCACTGATGTGACAATTTGTGACACAAGTCTTATGACTAATGCATGTTATACCAGGATGGGTCACATTAAAACTTGATATTCAGAAAAAGGATCCATGATGTCCAATACCATATAGATTATGTATTTTAAAAAAAAAACCCATAAAAGTCTATTTGGCAGTGAATAAGGAAATGTGCTTAAAGGGCGTGTACAACATTGGTAAGATTGAATATGTAAATGTTCATAGACTTGCACATAACTTACATAGTATAAAGATGGTCATGGTGGAAAACTTCCCTTGAAATAGTTTTGCTTGAAATACTAAAGTTTTTAGGAAATGAATAAAACAATTAGTCTTTATCACTGGTAATAAAATCTGATGTTTGAAAACGGTGAAAATATATAATGGGGGTTTTTCACTATTTTCTTATGACTCCGAAGACCGATTTAGCTTAAACTTTCACAGGTTTGTTATTTCATGTATATGTTGGGTCACATCAAGTGTGGATACTGGTATTTAACAATTACCAATGTTGTACATTTGCTTCAAAGGGACAAATCTTCCATTTCATTTAGAATAAGCAATGGGTGACTGAATGGGCACATTTTAATTTTTATCAGCAAGTTTGTTTTATATTATTTATTTTACACATACGTTTTGTCAAGGGCCATTGTTCACATGAATTTTGAAATATTACTCATTTTGAGTACATTATTTTGTTCAGCAAGTTTGTTTGTATTACTTAGCAATGTAGTTTTTAAAAGTCATTTTATATATTCATTATCTCATCAATGTGATTTACAATAGATTTGTCCAACTCTTTGGATACTGGAATTAAACAGAATTAACACTCATTCAGGGATTTTGGTGAATAGAAATGTCTGTTTATATTAAGTGTATTTTTTAATCATGTTGTGTCAGTGTGTGGTTGATAAAAGTTTCATCATCAATGATGTAACTAGCAGGGGAACAGGTGATGGGGGCTTGAGTGCCCCTGCTGAGAACCCTTCACCCCGTCCAGCTGCTGAGATTGTGGCGTGTCGTGGCCGAGGGGTCTAGTTCGCAAGACTCAAGCTCTGGTGTTGTCAGCAGCAGAGAGTGTCCTGGTCATGACACTTGTGCCCTTGAGCAAGGCACTTAACCATAATTACTTCGTAAAAAGTTGGGAAGGTATTGCATTCTGCTCTACCAGCCAGGCTCCTACTGGATGATACCCATGCCTACATCCATATGGACTGTGAAGGGGGTAACCCTGTTTCAGCCCCAGGAGTAGGTGGCAACGTGCCCTTGGTGGCAGTTGTTTTGGGTCGATAGCCCAAATCAGTTAGTGTAGCTCTCGCCTTGAAGTGGCCGTTCGGCCTTGTGATGTAAGGCAATCTCTCATAAAACAAAATATAAAAAAATAGAATAAAAATAAACTATGAATGTCGATAAGCACTAAAATCCCATGGCAAAAATCAATATTATTGTTTCAAATCAGTCTATGCAACCAAATCAAAATATAGTTGGAAGGCAACTAGCGCAACGGAAATTCCAGTATGTCCTGTTTGTTCTGACATCCCTATGTTTCGACACCCCTCGTGTATTTTCCTAAACTTAACCATCAACCCCAACCCTAATCTTAACCCTAACCCTAGCATGTAAATCATCAGGGTTTTTTTGGAACACAGGGTTGTATGGAGTGTCGGAATATAGAGCAGTCATCGCAGGAGGTAGTTCATGCTCATGAAGGTAACATGTTCTCATCTAGAAAGCATAAATGTATGGTTAAGTACCTCGACTAATATAATAATTAATATACATTGTAATTACTTGTTATTAAAGTAAAAAGGCCCCCTCCCAAGTACATGAAGTAATTGTTTCCTGCCTGCAACCCTCCCCAGCCAACCACCCATCCCAGAATAAAAATATCTAGTTATGACACTGGTCATTATAAGCTTGGTTTGACATTGATCATAAAAGTCATTTTTAAATTAATTTAATTCTTAATTTTCGTTTGCACATTGCTTGTCACTGGTGTCCAGCAACATTTTTCAGCTTCAAGTAGAATTAATTCACAACAAAACTTTTGAAAGAACCTAAACCTTGCTATGTATGGGAACTTCACTCACAACATTTTTCTTGTCAATTTTGAATTTGTTAACAGAGAAAACAGTGCTAAGTTATTTGATAATAATATCCACTGTTTTATTAATGACATCGAGGACTGTTATGTGGAGTCCCTTTAGACATACAGAAAGCACGGAAGATTCCTTCCTCCATGGACTAATTACTACGAAGTACAAGTTGTCAATGGTTTGGAGCAAGGCTCGTATTGTAAACAAAAGCACGTGTTAAATTACGCGCCTCACGGAAGCTGCCATTTTGTTTTCTTTGGTCGTTCGTTATTGGACAATATGCTGCACCAACAAACAAACCCCAAAAGGACTCTTTTGATTGGATCATCTCTGTACGAGCTTGCGTGTGTGTGGTGGTGTGTGGATCGCGACACTCAACATAATTGCACTTGCAGTCGCAACCGCATGTCTAGCGCAGATCGACACTTACGGTTTAAAAATAGGTAATCTCATTGAAATAGTGAGAATCGACGGTTAGTTGGAAAGATGAGTTCACAGAAGGGAAACGTGAAGAAAAAGCAGCAAAAATATCAGAATTCTAGTGCATTTAGGAACGACATGCACGATACAAGTCATCAAACGAAAGCGCTGAATAAGATGACCGTTGGTGGCGTCTGTACTCGCTGTAAAGAACAGATCGAGTGGAAGATTAAATTTAAGAAATATAAGCCACTGAAACAACCCAAGAAATGGTAAGTATTTGTTTTGAAGGTCTGTTGCTGGGTACTTTGAAACATGAGTGATTCATAAAACAGTCTTCCCCCGACCGACACAGTCACCCCGAAGCACTAATTCTACCTCCATACCTCTACACAGTCCCCCCCCCCAACAACACAGTCACCCCATGACAAAGTCACCACCCCCCCAACACAGTCACCCCCTGACACAGTCGCCCCCCCCCCCCAACACAGGATTGTCAGACGACTCAACGGTTGACCGACTCGACTCTAGACAATTTGATGGTTCTGACATTTGACATTCATTAATCCGTATGTTTGACGGTTGTACAAGTTGACAATTCAGACAACTCGACATCAACGTGTAGGTAATAAAAAGGGCATACCTTGTTCAGATATCATGCTAATATTTTGACTTTTTGTATGCTGTGTCTATTTCTACTATTTCTACTTCTACTTCGTTACTCGGCAGGATCCATAAGTTAGGACATAAACGCCAAGGGACAATTATAGTTAAGTGTCTTGCTCAAGCAAGGCCTGAAGTGAGTGTGAGAGTTAGGATTGACTGCAAATAAGGCTCTGCACATGCGCATTTATTGTCACACCCATCATGGTTTAGCTGCATACGTTGTGATGCATTTGTCAGGCCTGGCATTTGTGCCTCTTTTTATTGTAACTCTTTGTATAGTTTGAGTACCTTAGAGACTGTAAAACTGTTCACTTGTTGTCCATGGCTCGAATTTGGGGGGAAAATTCACAAGACCACAGGGCTTGTGTGGCTCAAAATGTTTACTGGACCAGAATTATTTTTACAAGATAAGAGAAAGCTTCCTGACCCAGGTAAACATGCATTTAAGTTAACTGTTTTTATTTTAACATGTGTAAGAGAAGATTGATTTCATTTGTCTTTATGGGTAATTAGTAGACCCAGTAACTGGAGCGCTGTACTCCTTTTTTGAAATTTTGACATCATCGGTCGTACTAGCGCCCCTGATTACGGTCATATTTTCCCCGAGGGATCTTCAATTTAGACGGGCGCCTTGCCTCAACTGTGATAACAGGGCGGTTTAGGCAGGACACCCGTCTAAAATTGGACGGGTGTCCTGCCTCAACTGCGCTGTTATCACGGTTGAGGCAAGGCACCCGTCCAATCGACGGGTGCCCTACCTCAAACCGCGTAGTCGTCACGGTTGAGGCAGAGCACTCGTCTAAAATCCAACCGAGAGTTGGTTGAAGATCCCTTGGGGAAAATATGACTGTAAACTGGGGCGCTAGTACGACCGATGATGTCAAAATTTTGAAAAAGGAGTACAGCGCCCCAGTTACTGGGTCTAGGTAATTAGTATACTTCATTAATGTCATTACTCAATAGAATTGAAAGATATTTTATCAAACTCAAAGTCAACATTTGAACAGGTATTATTCTTCATTAATATTCAATAACAAAACACAAGACCGCAGGACTTGTCCGGTCAAAAGTTTACTGGCCCAACACCAAAACTACTGGCCTCGGGCCTGCGGTCCAGTGTAAAATTTGAGCCCGGTTGTCCATTAAACTGTTATGAATGATGACAGCTGAAACGGAATGTTTTTATTGTTTCTGTATTCCACAGTACCAGATGTGACGAGAAAACAATCTGCAAGGCATATTACATCTTATGCAAACCATGTGCAGCTGCTGCCAATGTCTGTGCCAAATGCGGCAAAAAAGAAGAAATTGTCACTGAGTGAGTAATCAATCAAAAATCATTATCTTCAAGCAAACTTGAATCCTCGATTCTGATTGGTTTACCCATAGCAACAAGTGGTGTTATAAAAACCTTTATAACTCCGCATAGAGCGCTATTTTAAGCTAAGATGCAAAAATGTACAGCTGTTCAAACACTGCGTATTGCGGTAATCTGCGCGTCAAGTTTGCTTGAAGACATGTTATCACACGCACGCTCGTAGAATACAGAAAATATAGCGCGTCTGCGTCCTATATGGACGCAGACGCGCTACATTTTCCGTTTTCCACTCGCGCTTGTGTGATTATTAGGCCTAGTTATTATAGAAGCTCATTGTCTACTTCAGATTAACAAACAGGGTCCAACTTTACAAAACTGCTAAGCAAGATATATTCCTTATCACTGTAAATTGCATTGTCAAAGTTAGCAAGGACAAAGCCACACTCAATATGAAAAACTACAGTTGTTAACCACTTAACGTCGGAGGAGTTTTGTGTGCGTATCAGATTATTAATGTTTGGCCCCAACTTGAGTAGCCGCCAAACAGTAGTTAGGCTGGTCCCAACTTGAGTAAACTTAAGTTGGGCCAGTCCCAACTACAGTTGGAACTACATTTGGGACTGGCAACCATAGTTTGTAAGATCATCGAGTTGGGGCATCAGCGTTGTTTTTTTGCATACCAAACCCATCTGCTTATTATACATATCTATTTTCCACTTGAATATGATTTTCAAAAGTATGGCAACAAAATTAGGGAAACAAAATATGTCTCCATTGATGGCAACATATTTGCAGTTTGCAAGCTTGTACTGGGTGTGTTTTCAAGTCAGACAAGTTTCTGATATTGTCTTTTCTCATATAAACTCATTCATACAAATCTTTGTCTTGTCCTCAAAATCTAGACATGCTCTCTCGCCGGATGAAGAGGCATCCAAGGCGAGTAACTTAGAGGCGGAGCTCAGGTACCTATCTGAAAGACAGAGGAGGTCTTACTTCCGCTGCCAGGAGAAGGGAGGACATGATGGAGGAAGTGCCAAGGAGTCCAGAAATATCAGCAAGGAGCAAGAAATGGACCATGAGGATGCGGAAGATGAAGATGAGGAATGTCAAGACGATGTTAATGAGAGGACTACCAACACGTGAAGATTGTGGTGTGTTGTGGCCGAGCGGTCTACCGCTGCACCGGACTCAAGTTGTGATGGTTGAATCATTGGAGTGTGGGTTTGATTCCCGGTCGTGACGCTTGTGTCCTTGAGCAAGGCACTTTTAAACCATAATTGCTTCTCTTAACCCAGGTGTGTGAATGGGAACCTGAGAGGGCTGAGACAGTATTGTGTTGGATTAACCCCTTGGTGTTATTTTAACTCTTTCATGCGCGGACCAGTTGCTAGCGACCAGTTTAAATACTCCTCAGAAAAATAGTTGTAAAACAAAAAATAAAGATCGCACAACCACAGTTTTCGGAATGGGAAAGAGGACTCTTGAGGGTGCTATTGTGACCTCTTTTTTTGGGGGGTCACCATTTGCAAAAAACTTTTAAACAATTAATGTGTCCATATGATAAATAAATGACTAAAATAAATGGTGCATGAAAGGGTTATGCAGCTTGGGGTTGTATGCTCCCCAGGGAGTTTATAAAGATAGAGGAATGGTCTAAATGTATGCCCGATGAGCAGGGATAATAATGTTGTAAAGCGCCTTGATCTAGCATACTAGGGTATGTGCACTATTATAAGAACCATTTATGATATCTCACTTGTGCATTCATGGAGTAATTTCTAGCCACTGTACCAGAGTTACTTCATGTGTGCTGTTCACAAATAGATGTGAAACCGGTGTTTGAATGAAGGTGATTGATTCAGCCTTTTTTTGTCAGCAAGGACTCTCACCCCTGCTCCCAAGTAAAGACCCCCAAACCAAGACACAGTCTTATGATGTAACTTCATACATCTTGGGTATTTATTGAAAAGTCATTGGTTGATACCTACCTGTACATTTATGTCAGGAAAATGACACAATTGAAGGGTTTTTCTTATTTGAATTAAAATAATAATGAATAAAAGTCTTAACAGCTCACTCTTTACTTCATAATCAAGTTTATTTTATCGCTCTATGTACAAATACATACAATCCTGAACATGTTAATATCATCACAATTATTCAAAGATCATACATAATTTTAATTTTAATTTGAAGGAAGATCACAACAGAACAAGTATGAATTAATAACCCGTGGTCAATGTTAGTTTAATCATAAGTTAACTTAATCATGAATAAATATAGCCCTTTTATAAACTAATGTTTGTCTCAAACTGTTTTCATATGTGTGGATTTGTTTTGCAGATAGACTAATCTCAATCTGCCAGGAGTACTTTTGTTGATGCATGTTTTATGATGACAATAATGCTTTGGTTGGTCTTTTTGTGCACCTATTCCATAAACAATGACAAAACAAGTTTCAAGACCATGCCACGCGTGCAATTTCTCAGGATTTTTCCTGATTTCATCTTGAGCCCTTTTAATTTTGTTGAAAGAAGTGAAGCAGTCACCAAAGGGAGAAAGTGATAGTCCACATTGTGTCCGAACCTGTAGTTTTTCATTTCTGATGATGTACAGAGTCTGTAATCCTCCTGAATTGTAACAACCACAAGGTTACGGGTCTAGAGGAAGGGGGACCTATGCTGCAAGCCATTTTCAGGAATTTTCACATTCGTCAAATTTCAATCTGCCATGCCCAATAGGATCAGGCAACTTTCACTCTTATCATCAACAAGTCACTTGACAGTTTAGAGTCTTTGGCTGTACTGTTCCTTAATAGAACACAGAGAATGCTGAGCTCAATTGTCGTCTGTGTCTGCTGTGGACGCCCTCTATGTCAGCTCTGGACAAAAAATATAAATACCCTGTGACATGCCTGTATGGTAAATTTATCCAGATCAACCAATGGGAAAGCTGGAATTTGTGATATAGCTAAAATACAGTAGGGGTGTCGGAACATAGGTGTGTACTGCATAGATGCTATGATCTGGCTAAGGTAATGCTTTGAACATGGTCTATACCATATACCCTATATGGGGCAGAGGGTACCCCCCCCAATTTTCCCACACTATTTTCCTCTTGTACTGAAGTACCCCCCTCTAAATAATTCCTGAGATTTCACGCACACAATAGGGGGGTGGGGGTACACCATGCCCCACATCGAACACCAAATGACATAGTCTCCCACAAAGGAGTTGGATTGCAATATGTTTTCTATATACACTTCTGAAAAATTAGTCGAGTTTATAAATTTCTTGGGAAAAATTGAATGTAAGTAATGCATTTCTTATGGACTTCTGTTAATATTTGCAGCCAGCAGAATTGGCATTAAATTACTAGATTGAAATATGCAGGATGTATTTATCACTTTTGTCATGAGATTCCATACTCAAAATCATCATTGATTGTTTAAAATTATTCATCATTACTGATTTTTGTTTCTCTGACAAGGGCAATGGCATCAAATGAAGGATTATCTTATCTCCCAATATAAAAAAAAATCAAACTTGTAAAAATAATAAAAATCTTTATATTTCTAAATGTAAATATAGGCAGGACTTTCAAAGTGTCAGGAATACAAGGTTAAAGATTCTGTAAACGGAACGGTTCAACATTCACTCAAATTCTCTGGTTTTCAGAAAATGTATGATTAGAAATCTCCTAATTTGCTGCATTTTTTTGTGTGTTTGACAAGAAAGTTTCAGAAAATGCTGTTGACAAAGTTTTGGGATGAAAAATTTATCAGGAGAACTGTCCGACAACACTGTATACATGTTGTTTTCTTCAAGTTGTTGCTGCTGCTATCTTGTTGTTTTCTTCCATTCAACCCAATGTAACCAAACTGAAGCTGGAAGGGGAAAATAGTCTGGCCTCTTTTTCTATAAATTAAGAATTAAACTATCAGTGCCATTGTGTATACAGGGAATCTGACAAAGATGGCTGCAATGTGATTAAGGTCTATAATAGGTTGGTCAGATTCTTCCTACCATCCACACTTCCAATTATAATTGTATGGCTCAAACAAAGGAACAGCGGTTATGCTGGCAGCCACCATCCCTCCCCAAACAATGGGAAAGTCCACAAAGTGTTGGCCAAAAGATCTATTAGTCTCTTATGCAGCAGTTAAATCTAGTATCTCGTGATGGCTGGGTGGCACACAGTAGTATCCGACTGTCAGGACTTCTTCCTGGGCTGGGATAAGATGGGAGGGGAATGGTGAATGGTTACACCTCTCCAAGCCCTCACCGACCACTACTTTGCTGAGAGAGGTTAGCAGTCTCCATTCCGCAGTTGAATCCAGTATCTCTTGGGCCTTTGGACAGCACACAGGCATATCTAATTCTCGACACTTTGTCCTGATGAGGCTTGGGGGGGGGCAGAGTCTTACAACGTGCCTGCTATCGTTAGACCCATTGCTGTGCAGTGTTGGCTGAGAGATCTAGTAGTCTCCATGCAGCAGTTGGATCTAGTATCTCTTGGTCTCTGCACAGCACCCAGACGTAGGTTATTCTCAAGACTTTATCCTGAGAAAAAAATATCAACAGTTGGTAAACAAACAATTCTAAACAAACCTCACGAACAGCGATTACATGCAGAAACTGTATCTTCTTAACCCTGATTGTTGATGAATCCATCAGTCTTTCAGCATATGGTACCATGATCTCAAGTGGTGTGGACCTAATAAAGTTGGTATATCTGGTCTTGGATCAGTTTTAGTTTGTTTAGCGTCCCCGCCCGCTCCCTTTTTAAAGGCCACCTCCTTTTTTTTTTAAAGAAAAATGTGTCTGGCGGCCATTAAAAAAAAAGGCCCTCCTCCTTTTTTTTTTCAAAAAGGCAGGACGCTAAACATGTTTCTATTTTTATTTGGCCTTAAAGGTAGGGTCATAGATTGGTTTTTGTCAACGTAATGCTTATTCATAGACCAAATTGTCAATAAAGATGCAATATAAGTCACCTCTGAAAGTTTCAGCTGAATACAGTGGCTAGTTGTTGAGAAAACAGCAAAAAACTGTCACAGTATTTTCATCAAGAATGTCAAACCAATCCACATTTAGCGAGGTGACAGCAAGTACCAACCGTATCTCCAGCCGCGCATTCACAAACGGACACCATGAAAATTTGAATCTCCAAAACTTGCCTTGAGGTGAGTTTTGGAGATTCAAATTTGTCTTCATACTTTTATTGATTTCTAATCAATGGGGACATTTCAGACGACATAATTTCGCAGGACGCTTACCACCATGACCATCTTTATAACAAGTAAACTTTCGGATAGAAATTACATAATTTGTTTCCAGGGTCATTACCAAAGTATGACCCTAACTTTAAACCTAGGCTGATATGAAAAAATAGTCGGGTTCCAACTTAAAGGCATGTACACGTTTGGTAATTACTCAAAATATATATTAGCATAAAAACCGACTTGGTAACGAGCAACAGAGAGCTGTTGATAGTATAAAACATTGTGAGAAACGACTCCCTCTGAAGTAACGTAGTTTTTGAGAAAGAGGTAATTTCTCACTAAAATAATAAAAGACTTCTTGCAAGAAGCCTTTTATTCCTATCGGAAAGCACACAAATTTGTACAACAAGGGTGTTTTTTCTTTCATCATTTTCTTGCAACTTCGATGACCAATTGAGCCCAAATTTTCACAGGCTTGTTATTTTATGCATATGTTGGGATACTCCAAGTGAGAATACTAGTCTTTGACAATTGCCAAACGTGTTCAGTGCCTTTAAGCATAATGAAAACCAGTAGTCATGATTAATATGGTTGACAGGGGAAACAATTTAGATGATGGCAACAAGATAAAGGGTAAACAGATTAGAGCAATTCAAGATCTTCTAAACTTCCTTAGTAACAATTTCAAATGAATTGAAGCCTTTACAGACCTAAGCAACTTACCGGATCACCTTCTACAACTTCATGTTTAGCATTACGAACAACCATGATCTGCTGTGCAGTGAAACTGATGACTAGGACCGGACCCTGATCCATCATCTTACCCATAGAAAGCTGCAGGAACCAGACCAATTACAAAACATGACTTCAAAGGGATGGTACAACATTGGTTTGTAACAACAAAATAATACATTAATCTAGTCATCAGGAAAGATCTAATCACGGTTTTGTCTTCAAAATTTTACCTTAACTGTCTAGTTCATTGAGAAACAATTTATAAAAATTGTGAAGATTTTATCAAAATTGGTGCTCTTACTTTCAAACACCTTATTTATTTTGCCTTTTGATGCAACACAATCTCTTCACAACTTTGGCTTTGGACATAGTATAATAACACCCCATACACAGCATCAGATTCTGCCTTGTGATTGGTTTAAAGCGTCACAAGATATGTCTTATTTTTTCCCCCATCAAGACGCGCGAATGCGATGAACTATAACCGTAGCAACCAATGTACTACACCCATAGCAACGAGTGTGCTAATACCCGTAGCAATGGCAGCTTCTTCTATGTTCGCATATCGTATGGGGTGTTAAGACATGAATAAGGACTGCTACTCGTCCTATGGTTAAAACAACGAATCCCTCAGGGAAAATAGAACGCTCCGAGAATAACCTCTGAAGTTGTTGTTTTAACCATGACACAGTCAATATTTGTATACTAGTTTCATTTCTATTGAATAAGCTTTCTGTTTATTTATTAATTTTTTTGTATCAACAAACTGTGTCTTTGGATTTTGGTCTTTCTTTCTACAAAAGTAGACCAGTTTGTATGAGCATACTGAGTGATTTCAATAAGTTGATCTATACATTGAAAAAAACAGTTCTTTATGGCAGGTCAGCAAAACATTTCATGAAAAATAAAGAGAGATTGAATTAAACTTTTGTCAGCACTTACATCCAAGTTATCAATATCCAATATCTTGTTATCAAACATATACCCCATCGCTTTAGCTTGTTTAAGCGGTGTAGCAAGCTGACTGTACGGCTGTAAAGAAACAACAAATGTAAGAATGAAATCACAAAACACAAAACACTGCTTGAGAGCTAAGCTGGCAAAGTCAATAGAGCTGCTTAAAGGTACTAGACACGTTTCGTGATTGTCAAGACCAGTATTCTCACTTGGTGTATCCCAACATATGCATAAAATAAAAAACCTGTGAAAATTTGGGCTCAATTGGTCATTGAAGATGCAAGAAAATAATGAAAAAAACAAACCGAAAACACTTGTTGTACAAACTTGTTTGCTTTCAGATGCCCGAGAAAGACTTTCTCAGATTCAAATATTTTGATGAGAAATTACCTCTTTCTCAAAAACTATGTTACTTCAGAGGGAGTCGTTTCTCACAATGTTTTATACTATCAACAGCTCTCCGTTGCTCGTTACCAAGTAAGTTTTTATGTTAATATATATTTTGAGTAATTACCAAACGTGTCCTTAAGTAGGAAGAATATACATGACTGATTTTATATGAATAATATTATTTTGTTCCCATTAAGAATTGAATACTTACAGCTTCATAGCACCAATCTTTAAGTACTTCTAAGTCACCTCGGATCATTGCCTAGAACAAATCAGACACAAAGATAACAATTCTAGCCAGAAAATTTGTTACATTCTTGAAAATTTCCCTGACTAAATTTTTAGTCATGAAAATTACAAAGGAGCCATTATTGCAAAAACAAAGTTACAAATTGATAATTTGCTTTTCTGATTATACCATGTCTGAAGAAAAAAATGTTTTTAGGATTTGCACGTTTTTTTCCTTACCTCTAGAACATTTGGTATAATTTCATACTCGCAAAAATTCAAAAATTCCTGCTTCGAAAAATTGGGGTCAGCCTTGAGAATCTCTGTGAGTACCTCGGACATCTCTGTGGGTGAGAAAACTCCACCTGCAGGAAGACATGTTTGAAAACATTTTATAATAATAATAATAATAATAATAATAGTGGCTTCTTATACAGCGCTCATATCCGTCACTTAGGCACTTCAACATTCAGTATTTTCCTGCAAGGTATTGTGGAGCAACGTTTTTGAAGTATGAGATCAATTCCTTTACATAGCACCATGTAATGGTTTACAAGGTGCTGTGGCGCAATATGCTGCCGATCAAACCATGAACACTGGGGCGAACCCCTTCTCTTTTCGACAAGTGCACTGGGTCGTTTACGTGCATTACACAACAAACGGGACCAACGGCTTTACGTCCCATCTGAAGGACGAAGCAATAATGGTTAAGTGTCTTGCTTAAGGACACAAGTGTCACGACCGGGACTCGAATCCACATTCTGCTGAACAGAAACACCAGAGATTGAGTCCGGTGCTCTTATCTGCTCTACCACAACACGCCACTTTATATCTGATCGATTTATCTTATCCTTCACCTTTCATATGCTGCAAAGGCTAGGACTACATAATTTAAAAACCCCTATACCCTTTTTTTTTAGAACTGTGCACAGCTTTAAAAATTACCTAAAAAAACCTACTTATTTCCAATATTATCTTAGTTGTAAACTCCTGAAATGGCAAATGTACACCTGATTACATTCCGATTTATCAAGTCTTATATTGAACTACTTATGTTTATTTCTCTCATTTTCCCCCTCGCTTTATGTGTTTTTGTATAAATCCATTCTGTATAAACAGCTCTATTAATTTTAAAACTGTATGCAATAACTATTTTCTTTTCTTTTTTCTATACAAACTATTGGTTGCTATATATACATGTACACTTCTCCTTATTCTTGTTCAATTATTATCATCGTTATTCTTAAATTGTTATTAATTCACTAATTAACTAAAGGGACCAGGGCCTGTATAAGCCTTGGCTTTTTCCTGGTGCCCTCCATTGTCACCATTTTGTATCAAACTCTTGTATTGACAGATTGTCTAGTTAGGATATATGGAAACAAACAAACAAACAAAACAAATGGGGCGTAGAATTAAGCGGTTCACACTTCACGCAATTTGCAAAAGCGAAGTAGCCTCTGGATTTTTTCTCCACAGGACTCTATTATACACAGTGCTTATCACACATTGGTGTAAGGGTATTATAGTATTATTAGTATTTGTATTATTATATATTTCTGGTAATGAAACCAAGGATGCCTCATAAGTGAACTTAATCACCGATGCTCGCAAGCTTGAGGAAACCTGTAAACAAGGGTGCTTGCTATGTGAGCCAGAAACACCGGGGTTAACCCCTACTCTTCTACGATAAGTCTTCTGGGTTCTTTTACGTGCACTACCAATCCTAGTACACAGGACCTTTGGCTTAATGTCCCATCCGAAGGACAAAACAATTATGGTAAAGCATCTTGCTCAAGGATACAAGTGTCATGACCGGGACTCAAACCCACTGATCAGAAACACCAGAGCTTGAGTCTGGTACTCTTAACCGCTCGGCCACAGCACGCCACTTGGAGTAGGATAAGAAATTAGCAAAACATTCTGAGGACTTACCGAGCAGTTGGCTCACCCTATCTGTGAGTAACCTGGAAGCTCTTACCACCACGTTGTCACTTTCATCATATTTCATTTTTAAGTCAAACACTTCTGTAAAGACGAACAAGAGAAAAAAACAAACACAACAGTGTCAGTGCAGTGCAAGATCTGTCGCAACAAGTGGTTTCTTGATAACAGTAGGTAGCACACATGCAAATAGTTCAGTGTAATAAGGTTATAGCTCATGCTAAAAGGTTGTGTGTGGGCATTTACAAGCGGCTGAGAAAACAAGTAACATTGTGGCAGGTTACCTAAAAAGGCTTTTGCATCAAATATCCGGCTCCAAACCTGGCATACTTTTGTTTGTAATTTTAACAAAAATCACCAATTTCCAATGACCAATTTGGCCATATTTCTTCCTTTTCAAATGTGAATAGCAAATTGAAAAATGTGTTAATATATTTGTGAGTGAGTTAAGGAATTTCATTTGATCAATAAACTGGTTGTGAGCGTTACCATCAGTACATTAGAAAGATAATGACAATGACATTACATATTTGAAATTTGGGCTAATAAAATTTTCTGAGGCAAGTAAAAGTGCACAGTTTAACAGCCCAGTTGGCTTGTTTTTAAAAATCTTAAGCGCAAGGCCTGCAATACTTACTATTGAAGACCTGGTTGTTTTCTTTGAAGTCATTCCATTGTTTATACCACCTGGAGTCTTTGTGTAGAACCACACCCGTAGCATCCCTTCATCAGAAAAAAATCAACACACTCATTTTAACCTTAGGGTCATTCTGTGTCAATTCCACACACTCCCTTTTTTTCAATCTCACAAACTTTCATCAAATGGAATGATGTCAGTTTGACAATCTACATCTTTAATTCTACAACTTCTGCATTTCCATGGAACCTTTAAATATTGTTTAAATGCACATGAAATACTAGGATATTCAATAGCTTTGATTAAAGTCACATAGAGATTCATTCTTGTGTTCTTCATCATTTTCATATGTGGTTCGAATAATTTTGTGGCAAATGGAGAGTTTGTATGTTCAATGGAAACGAAATGAAAACAAAGCACCATTTTTTAAATGGAGTTTTTTAACTAAATGTACCATGATAAGGGTCCAATTTCATGGCTCTGCTTAACGCAGAATTCTGCGATTATGGCACCCCGTAAGCACATATTTCTATATGTCTTAAGCGCAGAATTCCACGGTAAGCAGAGCCATTGGGCCCAGTTTGAATAACCATGTTTGAATCTGAATGGTTGAACATGCATATCCGTGTCAAAATCTAAGTACACTGAAAGGAAAACTTACTCATTTGCTTCAAAGCTCCGGGTATCTTGTCCTTCGGGTAAATTATCAGTTCTCTTGCGTAGTTTCTCTACAAAAAGAAGAAAAGACAGATATAGTGTGAAGACTTTTACCAGTTCCTTGATGTACTGAAGAAAAATGTCAATAAAAATAACAACATAATAATAATTTGGGAGGCTAATCATCCTTACTTAAAGCTGAAAAGCTTAGTTGCGTAGAACGTAGAACGCAGCTACATGTGTTCGAGCCGCAGGCATGCGAGGGCGCCATAGGCAGCCAGCCAAATCAACCCATACATGACCACAGCCAGAGATCAAAAGTGCTTGAATTTTCTGGAGGGAGGAAAACCGGAGGGCCCGGAGAAAACCCCTCGTGGCATAGGAGAGAACCAACGCACAACTCGATTCACATATGGCCTTAGCCGGTAATCGAACCAGGGCCACGGTAAAGAGAGGCGTGCGCTTTATGCAGTAGCCGCCCTCGCTACCCATGAAGTATTGCTGGATCCACTTTATCCATTTAGTCTGAACTACATTATGTGTAACTTCAATGAACACATCCATTCACATCCATTCCAGATGTAATTGAAATGCACAACCACAAAGTCATGTCTCTCAAACAGCTTCAATACAACACAATACAATAAAACTTTATTGTCCCTGCATGGGAAATTCCTTTGGCCTTTTTGCTCACATAAAAACACAGTCACCAATTAAAAGGTACAACGTTAAAAAGGGGTTAAAACCGTACCACAGAGAAATAGTGGGCCTAAATACAAAGTTAGAAGTGTTGGACTCGATAGTCAAGAAAGTGTAGCCACAATGACGTCTTTCAGTATTAAATGACGTCACATGCACAAGGTCTACAGAACATCTCAGTGCTTACCAGGGGCTCTGTATGGCCTAGCCTTGGCTGTGGTACTCTCATCAATCTCTTGTTTTACTGCTTTTACACTCTGCCAAGTAGAACAAACACAGACATGTCATATGACTAGCTTCAGTTGAGTTCAAATATATCATTATGTCTAGCTTGAGTTCAATTCAAATATACCACATGACTAGTTTGAGTTCAATTCAAATATACCATATGACTAGCTTGAGCTCAATTCAAATATACCATATGACTAGAGTTCAATTCAAATATACCATATGACTAGCTTGAATTTAGTTAAAATATAACATATGCATGATATGACAAGCTTCAGTTGAGATCAAATATACCATATACCATTGAGTTCAAATCAAATATACCATATGACTAGCTTGAATTTCGTAAAAATATATACATGACAAGCTTGAGTTTAATTCAAATATACCAAATGACTAGCTTGAGTTCAATTCAAATATCCTAAAGTCTAGTTTGAGTTCAATTGAAATATACCATATATGTCTAGCTTGAGTTATGACTAGCTTGAGCTTAATTCAAACATACCATATGTCTAGTTTGAGTTCAATTTAAATATACCATATGACTAGTTTGAGTTCAATTCAAACAATTATACCATATTATGTCTAGCTCGAGTTCAATTCAAATATACCATATGACTAGCTTGAGTTCAATTCAAATATACCATATGACTAGTTTGAGTTCAATTCAAATATACCATATGACTAGCTTGAGTTCAATTCAAATATACCATATGACTAGCTTGAGTTTAATTCAAATATACCATATGACTAGTTTGAGTTCAATTCAAACAATTATACCATATTATGTCTAGCCTCGAGTTCAATTCAAATATACCATATTACTAGTTTGAGTTCAATTCGAATATACCATATGACTAGCTTGAGTTCAATTCAAATATACCATATGACTAGTTTGAGTTCAATTCAACTTCCACATTGAAAAAACACCAGCATAGAATAAATAGCAAGATATTTACAGTGAGACATAGAATGTTTGGGACTAAATGAAACATGACCACATAAATGACAACAACAAATAGTTTATGTTGGAAGCCAAAGGCCTTGCATTGTACTCTCCACCATCAACACTACTCCCTGCAGCTCATTCCACTAGGGTGGTGAAATTGTCAAAAATGAGTGAGGCAGCCACAGAACCTACCTCATACGTGCAATGGGGGGGGGGAGGGTAGGGTTGGAGAGAGGATATTAGATCCATCCTTACCTCTGAGATGGTCTTATAAGCAGCTGTCTTGGTAAGCTCTTCCCCTTGCTTGCTGACCTTCTCAGCTGCACCCTTTGCTGTCTTGGTGAAATCCTCTGTCATGGTCCCTGCCTTCTTGGCCCATTCTTGTTTCTGGACATCCTCAACGCCCTGAGTTTATAAACCATGTGCGATTGTAAACAATGAACAATACGGAAGAAACACAAGTGAGAAATTTGTTCTTGATCCAGACTGGTGCCTTTTATTGTTTTAAGATAAAGAGTGTCTTACAAGTGCTGTTTTATAATCATGTTTATCCTATTCCTTAAAGGGTCTGTATACGTTTGGTAATGACTCTAATAATGACTTTAATGGCAATAAAATCTTAACTGGTAAGACGTACAGCAGCTTTGGATAGTAAATAAATTGCATTTTGAGAAACTTTTCACTTCGAAGTACTGCCGTTATGGAAAAAGATATCAATTTTTTTCCCACAAAATTTGAATCTAAGTAACGCTTCTCAGATTGTGTATTCCAATTGCAGATAGATAATTTTTCCTGCATGGACAAACGGCTCCAGATTTTTGGCAATATCTCAAAAACGCTACCACCTTTTGAAATGAAATTTTCACAGATTAGTTTTATGGTAAATATCTACAACTATATAAGATTGAAACAAGCGGTTGGTTCCAATTTCCAAATGTACACAATCCCTTTAAAACAAAACCTCCAATCCATTCTATAAAATAACATTCCATAAAAGAAACCTTAGCAAAACAAAACCACTAAATATATTCACCTTTTGCACTTTTTCTTTGATGTCGGTCATTGTTCGTTTGATAGCCTCAGATCCTCTGGAAGTCTCCGATTCTAAATTTTCCTGGAGAAAAAAAGAGAGTAAACTTTCAGATTCCAATCCAAGTTTAAATGTCCCCCACAAGAACAAAAATATTAAAAACAGTAATGGTAATTGCATACAGTTAGTAATTTAAAACAACACCAAATGATAAAAGAGCCTATACTACCATAATACAGGTTTTCTTGGTCAATTTCAGCAAAGACGAGCTGAGGCTTAACTGTCAGATTTTTTCTCAACTTGTTAAGGTTTTTTGATGTTTGTAACAGAAAGGTATTGATAAACCGTAAAAAAAAGAAAATGACTCAGTCTTAAACTGCCATTTAAAACTTTGCAGGATCAAGGCCGTGCGAGAAAGGACCTCACCTTCAGCTTGGCCCTTTATCGCAAGGCCACGACCCTGCCGGTTTTAAACCACTCTTTTATTCCCTAATTCAAAACCACAGTGGATCATACTGAGTGGTCAAACTGTAGAAGGATAGACTGTGTGCTGTTTAGATGCATCAATTGCAGGCTTGCATAGTTTATCTTTCATTCAAAACCACAGTGGATGATATTGGATGGTCATACAGTAGGAGGGTTAATACAGTAAAGCGAAGTCTTACATATTTCTTCCTCGCTTGCTGTAGAGCTTCCGACTTCTCAAGCTTATCTGCTTCTTCTCGAAACTTCTTGATATTTTCCTTAAAAATAGAAAGGATTACACAGCTCAATGGAGGAAAACATAAAATCTTACATTTCATGGAGATTGCACTGTCTGACTGTTATCAACTTTTGATATGAAGAGAGGGGAGGGGGCACATCTCAAACTTGTTCAGCTGGTATTTTTATAACTTTTGAATTGATGTGGAAATAATGACACAAAATGTAAACATTTCCTATTACCAATGTTGTATCTTGCCTGCCAGGAAATGCCCTGGAATGTACAAGGTCACATGTTACACGGTTCATAGAGAGATTTTCTGGAACTACTTACCTTCATTTCCTTGTTCTTTGCCATGTCTAGTTTGATATTGTCAATAATCTGTCCAAAAAAACTCTTCCTCTGAGGTTGCTGGGAGTAAGTCCTTGCCTGCCAAAAATATTTCAATCAATTTATACATAAACATAGTTCAAATAAAAAATAAATCAATCAATCAAACATTGATGAAACTCATGTTTCAAGCTTACAGAACAGTCCACTTGGTCAAAGGTTGGCAGGCATAAAGTGTGCACAATTCCATGAAAGAGATACTATCATGTTGAGCAGATATCAGCCACTTCTGATTATTAAAAAAATTGCAAATTAATCTTAAATATCATTTTTGTTTTAAAGGTCACATTCAAAATAGATCAAACATTACTTTCTGAAGTTGTCCACTGCTGTGCTTTAGATCTATTGGTACATTTTGTAACTTACCTGAGCTAGTCTGAAATCCAGCTGTTTTTGTGTAGCATTTCCACTGGTCATTGGTGACAATCTCACTGTTTGGTATGGTAGTCTCCATAACAGCTTGGTACTGGTACACTAGGACATGACATACACGTGTATCAAGTTAATGGAAAAGAAAACGTACATCATTTGTTATCATGAACGTTTCTATAACAACATGTTGTAATTACTGGTGCAGCTGGTGGTAGGCTCATAATACCATAGGATACTAAGCAGAAAATAAAATCAAGTTTGATGCTGGGCATGTTTGGCCAATTTGCGCAATAAGTCGATCACTTTGCGCAATGGGTCGACCCTGTAGGATATCTCATGACTTTACTTACCTTACAAAAAAATCCTCAAGAGTTGTGAATTATAAAGAAAAGGTGTTTGACTGGTGGCAATGGGATAAGCCGATAGCGTCATAATCGACAAATAGCGCAACGCAATCGACCGATTGGGCAGATCCGAGATCGACTGATTGCACCAAACATACGCATTCACAATGATTTAAGTCACAAGTAACAATTGCAAATTTATGTTTACTAATATTCAGACTTGTGGAGAAATCTAATTTGTAAGAAAATAATTATAAACTAAGTCAGAATGCCTCGCAAATCTAGTTCAACTCCACGCAAACAGCTTTCTAAGAATTTTACAACAAACAGTGCCAACAAATATAAATGTTAACCTTTTCTAAATCCATGAGTTGAGCTGTAAAAATATAGAGAGACAACCAACAACAATACAACAATAGCAATACACAATTGTTAAAAATACAAAATCATACTATGTCAATGACAGACACAAAATATTCACAAACAACATGACCAACAATACAGGTGAGACTTCACCATTATGCTATTGCAAGTTTAATGTTTAGAGCTGGCTTATATTTTACTCTGATTGACCTGGCCGACTGACCAACCTGACTGGTCGACTGACCGACCTGACTGGCTTACTGACTGACCGACTGACATAATTGACTGACTGACTGACTGACCGACAGAAACTTTAAAAATTGAGTGATATGGAAGGATTCATTAGACATTGAGGATCAAGTTCGTGTTCCTAGAATTTGTGTCATGATTTTCAAAAGTGGTAAAAATGGAGCAAATCTGGTGACTAGCTCATTTAGCTGTCGAAATTGTACGTGTTGGACCAGATTGCCGTTTGCCATTCGAGCTTGGCTCGTAGCCCTCCGGCTTCGCTGTCAGGAGGAGGGTAACGTTATCGCAACTAGCTCCTAAGTTAAGAATTTCGCTCGGGGATCTGGTAAGTTTTTGTCCTTTTTCTTCAAAATATTTCCTCAATGGTGTTTTGAAATTGAGTGATATGGAAGGATTCATTAGACATTGAGGATCAAGTTCGTGTTCCTAGAATTTGTGTCATGATTTTCAAAAGTGGTAAAAATGAACAAAATCTGGTGACTCGCTGTCGAAATTGTACGTGTTGGACCAGATTGCCGTTTGCCGTTCGAGCTCGCGCCGTCGGAAGGAGGGTTACGTTATCGCAACTACTTTTAGGAGCTTGCATGCATGAGGGTCTACATGTTTATAGCCCAGTGGCAGCGGTTTGTGCAATAAAGAAAAGACAAGAAGAACATCAAGAAGACAAGACAAGTCACAAGACAAATAATAATTGTTTAAAAATAAAATGACCCTTCTTCATCAGTTCATGTTTTTTAATTAACCAAAAATATCAGGAACTTGAAAAAGTTGAAAATAAAATGTTTAACAAATTTAACAGGATATCCAACTGATAAAAACATGATTAAAACGAGTTGATAATTTTGTAGAATTCTTTCATCATCCACAATTGGTATTGCCATTCATTCATTGCATAAACTTCCCACCGGTCACGCATGAGTGAATCAGGAATAGCCTGGAATTTTAGGTAAGGCACGTGCAGAATGTTGTGTACGCTAAACAAAAAGAACAACCATAAATAAGCTTTTAAGAAGTATCAAATATGCCAAAAAATATTTTGAAAATACATTATTCAAATACCAATTTACTATGTGTTTATTGAAACTTGTAAAAACTGATCACAGGATCAGGAGAAACTTACGTGACTCGCGAGTTTCGCGATGGGGGCAGCCATTTTGTTACAGTGTGCGTGCGAATTGAAGATTTTGTGAGAAGCCATGGACTCTGAGTGCATGCAACGGGAGGATCTATGCTGTACTCGCGCAATGTGAACTTAACTCCGCCCCCTCCATACGATACTCTATGTGATATAAGGTAAATACGGTAAAGTTGACCCTTTTCGAAATTACGGCTTTGGCTTCTGCTCATGCTCGGCTCCGTCACTTTCATGATTGATCTTTTCAAATGGGGCCAAAGCCGAATAGCCGCGGTTTCGAAAAGGGCCAATTAGTAGTTACTTAAAGCTAATTCTACCTCCATGCTTAAAGCCTCCATGCTTAAAGGAACATTACAGAATTGGTTTTTGCTCACAAAACAGTGTAAGCACTTTATATAATCCCCCATATACATAAACTGACAAACCTGTAGAAGTTTGAGATCGATCGGCCACCTGGGTCACGAGAAAATAGTGAAAAACCGATTTACACATTTGCATGTGTTATACACAATGCATGAATAAAACGCTCATGAGCGATACTCCAATCGGAAATTAGTTTTATTTATTTCTCATCAAATATGGCATTTCAGACAGAAATATTTCTAGGGATGTTTTCTACTATCATCATCATTAGACCGTGTAAGTTTTATGTAAATCTGTGATCTCAAAGAAAATTTTAATTACCAGTTCTGTAACGTTCCTTTAAAAAAAGACAAAGGAGCCTCTATTTTTTAGTTTTTAATTATTTGTACCCCTGCTTTGCTGAATGTTTGAAGACTTTGCACACAATCCTGGAAGGTTAGCTAAGTGTGTTTACCACCAACTGGTATTTTGTTTATTTGTAAATTTATATTTATTGCTTATATTTCCTTCCTCCATGTTTTATCCATCTGGGGTTGAATTACATAGCCAAGGGCAAGGTTGATGAGAGTTTGGAGGGGAGTGTCTCTACATTCCTTCCGCAATGGTCTCTAAATCAATAATTGCTGTATTTTTAATTTATTTATCAATAATCATTAATTACTCATTTCAAATAGTTGCTCTTTGATGATTACCCCTCCACTGAAAGAAGAAATTGAAAGAGGAAAAAACCCAAACAACCCCATTTACCGCATTTTGTATTACAAAATAAAATGATATAAAATAATAAACCACAAGGGAATAAAATAACAAAATAAAATGATCGTAATAATGCATCATAGTACTATTATTATTTTTGTATTAAAAGGAAATAAAAAATACCATTGTTTTCGCCCGGGATCGAACCGGGGACCTTGCGCGTGTGAGGCGCACGTGATAACCACTACACTACGAAAACCCGTTGCAAACAAGGTGATTTTTAAGTTATTTAAAATATATATTAAGATATTAGAACACTGCGCAGATGCAGTTGATTCATATTCTCCCCTGTACGCATGCGTGGTTGAGATAAAGTAATAATATGGCGTCGGAAATTGCAAAATTGTTTTCCTTGGACCATGTCGCAGACAGAGGTGATATTTGTCGAATTTGCATGACATTTTTCACTGCTTTGTTGCATTATTTGTGTCGTCTTATTTGTGCACTAACGAGTTAAGAATATTTAGAGTTCATTTCTTTTATAAAATGCATGTGAAAATTAAGGGAAATACACAGTGATTTTCCAGATCGTGACACGACAGCTTCGTTCGACGGGTCAGAAGTCATCTTTGTCGCTTCGTCGCAACACCAACATTTATTTAGAACTTGAAATGTGTAGTTTTGTGTGTGCACAATTTTGAGATGATAACTTAAATGAATCCTTCTTAATTTTCAGCAAGGGACGGACATATTTTTGCAAATAGAGTTTGTCTTACTTTTGTAAAAATCGCCCGACGATAACCGCATGTGAACAACATTTCAAAGCGAGGGTGCGGTGCATCGCATCAAACATGAACCAGGTTAATTTAAAACATTTATTTATTATTTATAATTTCACACCTTTTCCAAAAACTGTTTATGCCAATTATTTCCAAATGCATGTGCTAAACATTCCCCAAGCTTGTTTGCCAGTTATTATTTGTTTTTGGTTCAAAATGATATTTAAGCAGAGACTATTTTGTCAATCACTTTTGTTTTGTACCCGATATTTCCCCCGGTGGGTTGACATTCCCTATTGAAAAACCACCGTATTTACTGCGTCGTCTGCATGCGATTGCATGCTTTTATTAATCCACATGTGCTTCCCTTCCTTCCCATTGCTTTTGCACTCCAGTACCCCTTTTTGTCTCCCGATGGTTATCGGGGGTTCCCTCCCAAACAGCCAATAAACCCGCACGTACTGCAACCTGTTTCACCGGTCAGCACGTTGCCGGCTGAACCGCCTGCTTCCACCGCTGCTCTGTTAACCACCGCTCCGCTGCCGAGCGATTTACCGGAGTCTCCACCGTTCATCTATACCCCTTCCAAACATCATCAAAACCTACAGATAATGCAGCAAGATAGATCATCAGATGAAGACGAAAAAATGCAAGACAACGGCGACAATACTTCGGAAGAAGAGAACAATTCAAGGTAGGATTATTGAGGCAAACGTTTGTATTTTTCTTTTAAAATTGCGATTGTATTACATCGTTTGAAGCAGACGACAAAACCCCATAGGTTTTACATTGTTCAGCCTTGTTGAATAGGCAAGTGCACAATGTTCAATACAACATCAATTCATGTCTTCCAAAGCCCAAATTGAAAAGATAAAGACCATTTTTAAACCATGCATCTTTTAATTATTTTTATACAACACAATTCCACTTCTTTATTTTTTCCCATGTGCTTAATATTTTGGGTTGTCATGGTTATCACACTCGCACAGAACTAAATACAACTGTATTTAGAATGCACACAAGTGTATTTAGAATGATAATAATAGTATGATTTCATGAGAAAAAGTAAGCAAGTTTGCTTAGAAAAGTATTAAAATGTTAGTTGAAGTTATCTTGGTTTTGTTTTGAAAATTTGTTTAGAAAAGTTATTTTGAGAAATGTGTATGAATTTTAACTTTTGTTTAAAGGGTTCTCAGCTGCTTTGTGCATTCAGATACATAGCTTAATACATCTAGGTGTGTGGATATTCATTGCCTGTGAAGATTGTGAGCACATTTTTTCAAACTGTCTCATCCTGTAGTGCTAGTCGTTTTGTTTCACTTCGGCCTTTGCTTTTTCCCCTTTGAGATCTACACTCTATTATTTGGGATGTCTGCTACTGATGGGTGACTGTGAGTGTGATGTTTCTGTTTACTTCAAATTTTGTCTCTTGTTCAGTTCGCTGTACATGACTTTACTCATTTACTTCCAGGAAATTAAAATAAAGTTCTTTGATTCTCAAATCAAATGTTTTACTTTTCGACTTGAACCTTTTTTTTTTTTCAATAATTTTTTGTTTAATCGTAACTGATTGTAACATTGAAATAATGGGGCTAAAGCAATACAACTTGCTGGCAATTTTTTTTTTGTCTCACCGAATCGGATGGGACCTCAGAAGTGGATGGAACTGTAGTGATTCCTCCTACTGTCGTTCTCTGCAGTTGGATAAATCCATCGGCATGTTGTATTATGGAATATTGTTGCCATATCTAGGCTAATTGTTTGCCCTGTCATCTGTATCCAGGGCTGCTGATTGTTTATTGGTGGAACTTGATTAGCTTAAATTATTTGAACAAGTTGACGTCACTCTGAAGTCACCTTTCGGGGAATGTTTTCCTCTGGGTTTTTCCACCTACACATACACTACCTGTACCGTTACTTGTTCCTGTGGCTGAACTTTTTTTGTTTTTGTTTTTGGTGCGCATTCAGTTGATCAGGTTTCTTCTTCTTATCGTGTCCACGCTAGATGTTGTGAACTGAACACAGTCTCCGGCACTTTATTGATTTAAGGCTATCACATAGAGTAGCATAGCCAAATAAAAATCTAATGTGGTACTGTTTTCAGTGTCATTTCCTGAATGTCTAAATTTTGAATTACTTACCCAATTCTGTCTTAGTTTCTTATTCAATTCTGTCTTAGTTCAAATGCAACAATATATCAATCAATATATTTCGAAGATGCGTTATTTTTCTTGATGCAAAGAGGGACATATCCCTCTTTCTCTTAAGTCCCTGGGCTTGATTTCACAAAGTTCTAAGTTTTATCTCAAGATATTACCATAGTGATTTGTATTGTGACATCACACTTTGCTTAGCAGCTAAAATTGATTTGCACTTAAGATCAATCTGAATGGCTCTATTGTGAAATCGCGCACTGTTTTACTTCTTGTTTCCTAGCCCCTTTGAGTTTGTGACCTTCATTGAAAAATACACATTACCAATTTCCCGTAGTCCTAAGACACACGCAGTTACCATAGCTGACTTCCATCATGGTTGTTTAAGAGATGAAATGAGACACTTTGGCCTGTGTTGTCAACCAACCAAGCTGAAGCCCCAAAACAGTGCTGTACGCAACTCACCTTTCACAATATCTACCAACACCTCTCAGGACTGCTTTCAGTGCTTACAGTCGTTCAATTAAATTGACCTTCATTATACTTTATTGTCTTAAAGCTCTAGCAACAGCTCTGCAGAGGAGCATGAATCGAATAACGAGAGCCACTCAGAAGCAGAAGCTGCTTCGGGCTCAGCCTCCAACTCCAATAAACAATCGGCTAGTGATTCGGACTCCAGCAGCCAATCCGAGAATGCCAGCTCAGACTCTGACGAAAAGTCGGAAGAAAACTCAGATGTTGACGTTGATGTTGATGATGATGATGAAGATAAGAACGATGATGATGATGACGACGAGGATGAGGATGATGATGATGATAAAGACGAAGAAGAAAGTGAAAATGAAGTGGAAGATGAAGACGACGACGATGATGAGGATGACGATGATGATAGTGACTCCAAGAAACGGAAGTCAAGAGCTTCAAAGAGGGCTAAGATTAGCCCAGCCAAAAGAAGAGACAGCTTGAAAGATCTCAAAGAGGTGAGAGATGATAGACAGGTGAGAGATTCTTTTTTTTATAGTTACAGTAGATATAAGTTCACATTGTTGTTTAACTGATAATACTTACAATAATGTTTCAAGTAACTTAACCTTACTATTACTATGCTAGCCACATTTGTGGTAGTAAACCCTTTTCGAACATGTAGGTCACGATGATTGTCACAGGCTATCTTACACAGCAACGAGATGAACCACAAATTGATAGTTGCAGAGTCCCTTTGCCATCAGCGGAGTGTTGAACTCTCTAGCAATGCACAGAGTAATGCACAGGGCTAAGACTCAACAGGGCATGCCAGTTAATATTATAATTATTATTTACTTTTAGCTGGTACACCAGTTACACGCATGACAAATTAATTTGTAGCTGGCAGAATTTGGTATGCCAGTTACTACAAAAACTTGGTAATTTGGTAGAATATGGTGTGCCAGTTACTATGAATTTTATGTGCTTTTAGCTTGCAAAATCTGGCATACCGGCTTCAATAAGTTAACAAGTAGCTGGCAGAATTTGGTTGCAGAAACTGGCTTGCCAGGTATTACACATCACTATAGCTAGCAGAGTATGGCACTGTGGTATATTATATGTGTATTTGTGCTAACAGAACTTGACACTTGATTCAGCAGTGGTTTTGTTTCAACAGCGAACAATAATCGACTGTGCAAGTCTCGCGCAGATTCGAACATCCAGGACCAATGTGGTCCCAACCACATGGAGTTTTACGTGGGCGAGCTTTTGTTAACTATATGGCTATGAAAATAATTTATGATGCTGGGAATGTAATACTTAGTGATACAAAATATGAAGGTGAAACAAACTCAACATTATTACGAAGAAAACACGAGAATTACACTTGACCTCAGCTTCCGGTTACTGCAAAAAATAAGAAATTTGTGCCCACCTCCGATCACAAAACTTAAGAATACGCTTGTTTTGGATGCGTGGTAAGCCTTTTCATTGCAGTCTATGGTCGTTGAGGCGTCAGTGTCCTATCATAAACTGCGTCACGCGCTAATTTTACGCCCATGCTTTTAGTAGTTGCACATTATTCGGGCGTTGATTTACAAAAGTGTTTTCTAAAAGGTTTACATAATGGATCACCGTTGGTGACCATTACCTGAAACTGACATTTACTAGACTGTAAAATGGTACAGGGCTCTCAATTTCATGGCGCTGTTTACCACTTACAATCACGCTTACTGTGTAAGCACTGAATTTCTGCGCTAGCTGTGTGAGCAAAGAATGCCTAGTAACGTAGAGTACGCACTTGCACAAGCAAACTTCCCTGCTAACCCATGAAATAGCGCTACCATGAAATATGCTTGACGTAAGCGCCGATTCTTTGCTTACGGTAAGCAGAGCCATGAAATTGGGCCCAGATGTTATGTCAACAAATTATCATCCAGGAAAGCTTTTAGAGTTCTTTTTCTTTCTTTCTTTCTTTCTGTGTCTGATGAAATGCACACATTTTTATTCAGGCAAATTTGAGTTGCATGTGTGAAAATATTGTGTATAACTTGTGTCTTGTGATGTTTCAATTTTCTTCTCCTTTTCCCCGTGAAGTTCTGGGAAGAAGATCCTGAAATGTATGGAGTCAGAAGATCTGGAAGGTCACGTAAAGAAGTGGATCGGTTTCAAGTCACTGTAAGCTCTACTATAATTCTGCATCTACTAAAAACAAACAGCCCCTGAATGTGTCAGAGTGTGACTCTGACAAACTATTGAGCGTAACTTGAGCGGAATTTGAGCAAATTGATTTGAAAAAAACACACTAAAGAAGTGTTTGAGTCAGTTTCAGTCAGTCATTTTTGTACCAAAGAATTATTTTTTAGAAAAAAAATTAAGCAGACATCACAATGAAGCAGATATCACAATTAAGCAGATATCACAATTAAGCAGATATTACAGTTAAGTAATAAGCTCGGCTTTTATACTGACTGCACGTGAAGAAGTGTGAGCTTGTGAACTTATTCATCAGTAGGCCTACTGCTTTTCTTGCTCACATTATGTCGAACTTACAGACAGAACAGAAATGAGACAAAGTTGTAGTTATCACCACTTTAGTTTCTCATGAGTAAATTTGCTCCCCTGTTTTATAGCACCATTATTATTGTAGTCATTAGTATCATTAGACATATGTGTACGATAGACCTTATGCACATGATGTCATTTCAGTAGGGTGCCCTCGCCTAGAAGTCAATCTTGTGCACCGAGCATAGAAAATCTGTGAGTTTTGATTGTTTCGTCATCGTTTTACCTCCAAGATGGCGGCTGGATGACGTCAATGCATAAGGTCTATTGTGTTTACCTATCAGTGCCATGTAGAATGTAAATCCACAGACCTGGGCTCAATTTTGTAGAGCTGCTTAATTAGTAAATATTGCTTAACAATTTTCTGCTGAGCATAAATGAGCAGGATACCAGTCACAAATCCTTTGGAATGGTAATTTGGCTGGTTTCCTTCTTCTGGTAAGCAAAATTTGGTTGTGCTTAGCTACTTAAAGGGTGTGTACAACATTGGTAAGAATGAAAATATAAATGCTTACAGATTTGCACATAAGTTACATGGTATAAAGATGGTCATGGTAGAAAACTTCCCTTAAAATAGTTTTGTTTGAAATGCCACAGTTTTTACGAAATGAGTAAAATAAAAGTATTTATCCTGCAGGATAAATTCCGATGTTTGAAAAAAAGTTAAAACACATAAGGGGGTTTTTCACTGTTTTCTCATGACTCCGAAGACCGATTTAGCTTAAACTTTCACAGGTTTGTTATTTCATGTGTATGTTGGATCACATCAAGTGTGGATACAGGTCTTTGGCAATTACCAATGTTGTACACACCCTTTAACTTAGTGTACTTAAGTGGCTCTATAAAATTGGACCCTGCTCTAGTTCCCATTACAATGTAGAAAACCATCCGTAATCCTGTGTGGAGGGAAGCAGTTATGGTGCACAACATCATGATACAATAGAGCTTTCATACATGGAGCCATGCACATTGTGAAAGAAGTACATCTAGGGGTATTTGTTTTCTTAACCTTTGATGATAATGCAGAAAGTTGAGGAAGAGGAGGAGGACAGGCCACCAAGAAGAAGAAGAACAAGCAGTTCAGGAGGAGGAGGCGGAGCAACAGGAGCTACGGGAGGCAAGACAAAGAGAAAAGGCTCGGTCTTTTCACTGATGAGCAGAAAGAAGGCTTGGTCTAGCAGTAAGTTGAGCGACTCATCGGATGAGGAGAGCAGTGAGTCTGACTTTGAGCCGTCAGCTAGGCGTAGGGGACAGAGAACCAAGGTTAAGCCAAAGCCAAGGGCTTGCACTAGGCCACAGGCAAGAACCAAAGGGACACCGAAACGTAAGTAGTCAAATAATACCTTGAAATCGTTGACATTTAATTAGTCTTAAGAAATTGCCTGAAAGACCAATCTAAAATGGAAGTCATTTTAATTAAGCTTGATTTGCATAAACAAACCATGTACTCAAATTAAAAATAAACCCTCTCATGTTCTGGTTAAACAATGTGTGACTCTTGCCCAGTATCATGTTCTGGTTAAACACTGTGAGAGTCTGGCCTTGTATCATGTTCTGGTTAAACACTGTGAGAGTCTGGGCCTGTATCATGTTCTGGTTAAACACTGTGAGAGTCTGGGCCTGTATCATGTTCTGGTTAAACACTGTGAGAGTCTAGCCCAGTATCATGTTCTGGTTAAACACTGTGAGAGTCTGGCCCTGTATTATGTTCTGAATAAACACTGTAAGAGTCTGGCCCTGTATCATGTTCTGGTTAAACACTGTGAGAGTCTAGCCCAGTATCATGTTCTGGTTAAACACTGTGAGAGTCTGGCCCAGTATCATGTTCTGGTTAAACACTGTGAGAGTATAGCCCAGTATCATGTTCTGGTTAAACTGTGAGAGTCTGGCCCAGTGTCATGTTCTGGTTAAACACTGTGAGAGTCTGGGCCTGTATCATGTTCTGGTTAAACACTGTGAGAGTCTGGCCCTGTCTCATGTTCTGGTTAAACACTGTGAAAGTCTAGCCCAGTATCATGTTCTGGTTAAACACTGTGAGCGTCTGGCCCAGTATCATGTTCTGGTTAAACACTGTGAGAGTCTGGCCCTGTATCATGTTCTTGTTAAACACTGTGAGAGTCTGGCCCAGTATTATGTTTTGGTTAAACTGTGAGAGTCTGGCCCAGTATCATGTTCTGGTTAAACACTGTGAGAGGCTAGCCCAGTATCATGTTCTGGTTAAACACTTTGAGAGTCTGGCCCAGTATCATGTTCTGGTTAAACTGTGAGAGTCTGGCTTTGTATCATGTTCTGGTTAAACACTGTGAGAGTCTGGTCCAGTATCATGTTCTGGTTAAACACTGTGAGAGTCTGGCCCAGTATTATGTTTTGGTTAAACTGTAAGAGTCTGGCCCAGTATCATGTTCTGGTTAAACACTGTGAGAGTCTGGCCTTGTATCATGTTCTGGTTAAACACTGTGAGAGTCTGGCCCTGTATCATGTTCTGGTTAAACACTGTGAGAGTCTAGCCCAGTATCATGTTCTGGTTAAACACTGTGAGAGTCTGGCCCAGTATCGTGTCCTGGTTAAACACTGTGAGAGTCTGGCCCAGTATCATGTTCTGGTTAAACACTGTGAGAGTCTGGCCCAGTATCGTGTCCTGGTTAAACACTGTGAGAGTCTGGCCCAGTATCATGTTCTGGTTAAACACTGTGAGAGTCTGGCCCAGTATCGTGTCCTGGTTAAACACTGTGAGAGTCTGGCCCAGTATCATGTTCTGGTTAAACACTGTGAGAGTCTGGCCCTGTATCATGTTCTGGTTAAACACTGTGAGAGTCTAGCCCAGTATCATGTTCTGGTTAAACTGTGAGAGTCTAGCCCAGTATTATGTTCTGGTTAAACTGTGAGAGTCTGGCCCAGTGTCATGTTCTGGCTAAACACTGTGAGAGTCTGGGCCTGTATCATGTTCTGGTTAAACACTGTGAGAGTCTGGCCCTGTATCATGTTCTGGTTAAATACTGTGAGAGTCTAGCCCAGTATCATGTTCTGGTTAAACACTGTGAGAGTCTGGCCCAGTATCATGTTCTGGTTAAACACTGTGAGAGTCTGGCCCTGTATCATGTTCTTGTTAAACACTGTGAGAGTCTGGCCCAGTATTATGTTTTGGTTAAACTGTGAGAGTCTGGCCCAGTATCATGTTCTGGTTAAACACTGTGAGAGGCTAGCCCAGTATCATGTTTTGGTTAAACACTGTGAGAGTCTGGCCCAGTATCATGTTCTGGTTAAACTGTGAGAGTCTGGCTTTGTATCATGTTCTGGTTAAACACTGTGAGAGTCTGGTCCAGTATCATGTTCTGGTTAAACACTGTGAGAGTCTGGCCTTGTATCATGTTCTGGTTAAACTGTAAGAGTCTGGCCCAGTATCATGTTCTGGTTAAACACTGTGAGAGTCTGGCCTTGTATCATGTTCTGGTTAAACACTGTGAGAGTCTGGCCCTGAATCATGTTCTGGTTAAACACTGTGAGAGTCTAGCCCAGTATCATGTTCTGGTTAAACACTGTGAGAGTCTGGCCCAGTATCGTGTCCTGGTTAAACACTGTGAGAGTCTGGCCCAGTATCATGTTCTGGTTAAACACTGTGAGAGTCTGGCCCAGTATCATGTTCTGGTTAAACACTGTGAGAGTCTAGCCCAGTATCATGTTCTGGTTAAACACTGTGAGAGTCTGGCCCAGTATCATGTTCTGGTTAAACACTGTGAGAGTCTGGCCCTGTATCATGTTCTGGTTAAACACTGTGAGAGTCTAGCCCAGTATCATGTTCTGGTTAAACTGTGAGAGTCTGGCCCAGTGTCATGTTCTGGTTAAACACTGTGAGAGTCTGGCTTTGTATCATGTTCTGGTTAAACACTGTGAGAGTCTAGCCCAGTATCATGTTCTGGTTAAACACTGTGAGAGTCTGGCCCTGTATCATGTTCTTGTTAAACACTGTGAGAGTCTAGCCCAGTATCATGTTCTGGTTAAACACTGTGATTGCTGGCCCAGTATCATGTTCTGGTTAAACACTGTGAGAGTCTGGCCTTGTATCATGTTCTGGTTAAACACTGTGAGAGTCTAGCCCAGTATCATGTTCTGGTTAAACACTGTGAGAGTCTGGCCCTGTATCATGTTCTGGTTAAACACTGTAAGAGTCTGGCCCTGTATCATGTTCTGGTTAAACACTGTGAGAGTCTGGCCCAGTATCATGTTCTGGTTAAACACTGTGAGAGTCTGGCCCAGTATCATGTTCTGGTTAAACACTGTGAGAGTCTGGCCCAGTATCATGTTCTGGTTAAACACTTTGAGAGTCTAGCCCAGTATCATGTTCTGGTTAAACACTGTGAGAGTCTAGCCCAGTATCATGTTCTTGTTAAACACTGTAAGAGTCTGGCCCAGTATCATGTTCTGGTTAAACACTGTGAGAATCTGGCCCAGTATCATGTTGCCCAGTATCATGTTCTGGTTAAACTGTGAGAGTCTGGGCCTGTATCATGTTCTGGTTAAACACTGTGAGCGTCTGGCCTTGTATCATGTTCTGGTTAAACACTGTGAGAGTCTGGGCCTGTATCATGTTCTGGTTAAACACTGTGAGAGTCTGGCCCTGTATCATGTTCTGGTTAAACACTGTGAGAGTCTTGCCCAGTATCATGTTCTGGTTAAACACTGTGAGCGTCTGGCCCAGTATCATGTTCTGGCTAAACACTGTGAGAGTCTGGCCCTGTATCATGTTCTGGTTAAACACTGTGAGCGTCTGGCCCAGTATCATGTTCTGGCTAAACACTGTGAGAGTCTGGCCCTGTATCATGTTCTGGTTAAACACTGTGAGAGTCTTGCCCAGTATCATGTTCTGGCTAAACACTGTGAGAGTCTGGCCCTGTATCATGTTCTGGTGAAACACTGTGAGAGTCTTGCCCAGTATCATGTTCTGGTTAAACACTGTGAGCGTCTGGCCCAGTATCATGTTTTGGTTAAACTGTGAGAGTCTGGCCCTGTATCATGTTCTGGTTAAACACTGTGAGAGTCTGGCCTTGTATCATGTTCTGGTTAAACTGTGAGAGTCTGGGCCTGTATCATGTTCTGGTTAAACACTGTGAGAGTCTGGCCCAGTATCATGTTCTGGCTAAACACTGTGAGAGTCTGGCCCTGTATCATGTTCTGGTTAAACACTGTGAGAGTCTTGCCCAGTATCATGTTCTGGTTAAACACTGTGAGCGTCTGGCCCAGTATCATGTTTTGGTTAAACTGTGAGAGTCTGGCCCTGTATCATGTTCTGGTTAAACACTGTGAGAGTCTGGCCTTGTATCATGTTCTGGTTAAACTGTGAGAGTCTGGGCCTGTATCATGTTCTGGTTAAACACTGTGAGCGTCTGGCCCAGTATCATGTTTGGTTAAACTGTGAGAGTCTGGGCCTGTATCATGTTCTGGTTAAACACTGTGAGAGTCTGGCCCTGTATCATGTTCTGGTTAAACACTGTGAGCGTCTGGCCCAGTATCATGTTCTGGTTAAACACTGTGAGAGTCTGGCTTTGTATCATGTTCTGGTTAAACACTGTGAGCGTCTGGCCCAGTATCATGTTTTGGTTAAACACTGTGAGAGTCTGGCTTTGTATCATGTTCTGGTTAAACACTGTGAGAGTCTTGCCCAGTATCATGTTCTGGCTAAACACTGTGAGAGTCTGGCCCTGTATCATGTTCTGGTTAAACACTGTGAGAGTCTAGCCCAGTATCATGTTTTGGTTAAACACTGTAATAGTCTGACCCTGTTTACTAATGTTCCACTGTGGGGATTTTGTTGGTGTTTAGGAAAACAATTGGCTGCGAGCAGAAGGCGGAAACGGAAAGGGTCATCAAGCTATGATGATTCAGACAGTGATGGGAAGGCTAAGAGACAAAGCAGCCAAAGGACAGCCAAATCAAACATCAGGTAACCCTCTCTCATGAACATTTTCCAAGACTGCAACTCTATTGTAATAATGAACGAAAGCCCCCCTATCCCTAGCAGTAACCTAAACAAAAATACTGCACTGGATGGTCAACATTCTTGTGTAAAGTCTCTGAATCACTTATAAGATTTTACTTAAAGGCCTTCATGATGAATACAAAAATATCTGACTTATTTTTACTTATTTTTTCAACTGGGAGCTGAAAATGTCTACCACTTTTTAGAAGGCATAATATCTCATTTTAGTTTCACAGAATTGTTCAGTGCTTCTGATTGTTGCCTTAAACCTGTCATGATGCAAATAAGTGATGCCAAAGGTTGCTTAGAGCAGTAGCACACAATAGACCCCTTGTATATGAAGTCACAAGTTCAAAGAGCGCCCTCTCTGAGGTCAAAGGAAGCCCTATCATCGGCTGAGAGTTGTGCGCGGTGCGTACACGCATGCATGAGGGCAGCCAATGCAAGGGTTCTATCGCATTACTTGTTATCTGTGCATTGCCCAATTTCGTGAATCTACTTACCACCGAATTCTGCACTTATGACCTCGAAACTCATGGTGCACTGAAAAGGCAGAATGCAGTGGTAAGCAGAACTATGAAGTGGAGTCAATGTCAGTGGTAAGAATTTATGCATCAAACTGAGGGAAACTGGGAAATGGCAATGAGATAGTTCCTTTTAACATTATTGCTTTGTCCTTCGGATGGGACAGAAAAGGCGTAGGTCCCGTGTGTTGTGTAATGCACAAAAAAGAACCCAGTTACACTTACCGCTAAGAGAATTAAGGGGTTTGCCTTGGGGTTTCTGGCAGCAGCTGCCGAGAGCGCCAAAACACCTTGTAAACCCTTACAAGGTGCTACATAAATCGGTCTCAATGTTCAAAACAATTTGGGCTGAACAAAGACAAATTGATTAGAGCTGGATTTGAACCAAAGACCTCCGGATTAACGTGCCGGCGCTCTACCAGCTGAGCTATCTAGCCCTATGTTGGCGGTCTCCCTATTTTGTCATTATCTTTGTTTGTGGGTGCCAGTCAAAAGGCCTGTACAACTTTCCTCTTAAAAAGAAAATTGCGCTATATAAAACTCCCCATGACAATTATTATACCAGTCATAATGAACTTTCTATTTTTATGGCCAATTAAAACTGGATATTATAAACTGCATACAGGAACAATATTTGTGAGTGAACACTGAATAAATATCCCATCAGTCTCTACTGTACAGAACACACTCCAGGATAATTGATCACTAGCTACGTTCAGAAGCCGTAGATTATCGTTGTGGGTTTTCAAGTACAACTGACGAGCATTCAAATTCGCTGGATCAATTAGTATTTATTGTTTGTTTGTTGGTTATTTTTCGTTAGCTACAAGGAAGATGATAGTAATGCAGAAACGGATTCTGATGAGATCATCGAAGCGACTGCTGGTGCAGATGAGAATGACAACAGTGAGATCATCGAGAAAGTCCTGAAACATAGCGTCGGAAGAAAAGGGAGTAAGTTTCAAAAAATGTATTCGTCATGCAATTCAAACGTATGAAATTCTCTTTCTCGGTGTACAGACAAAAGTGATGAAAACAATAACATTTTTAAAAACATAAAAACATTCATTAACCCTTACTTCCTAGGCCCATTTGCCTACAGTGCCTAATTTGATTGAGCTGCTTAAGCAGAAGATACTGCTTAACGGTTTTCTGCGTACCAAAAATGAGCTGGATACCAGTCACAGATGGTGCATGTGACATGGTATTTTGGCTGGTAACCTTATTCTGGTAAGCATAATTTTGTTGTGCTTAGCTACTTTTTTGTGCTTAAGCAGCTCTATGAAATTGGGCCCAGGTGAGCTAATCCTCCAATATTCTCCTCTTCTATGTCACTTCACACCAATATGTCTGGACTATAAGATTGGAATGCCTGACCATGTGTTAAGCAGTTTTTATTTGGGCTTACAGCCTTCGGTCCTTCTGAATTTGTCATTTCGGCAAAGAGGGTATCAAAAGATTTGAGAGGGTTAGGGTCTATTTATCTGTCATAAAAGATTACTTGCATCTGAGAGAACGTTTACATTATATACAGTAAGTGATCTAATGTCAGCATCATAATGCCCAGCTTCTTAAGATTTGAAACTTTGCATCGTGGGAATACATTCTAGTGAGGTTTGCAGAGCCACCATGTACACAAATCTGTCTATGTGGTGGTTCTGAAAAGAACCGATTGTTGACAACTTGGTATTTTGATCAGTATGCTCTGATCGTCTTCAGGAGAAAACCAAGCTTCTTAAAGACACTGGACACCTTTGGTAATTGTCAAAGACCAGTCTTCTCACTTGGTGTATCTCAACATATGCACAAAATAACAAACCTGTGAAAATTTGAACTCAATTGGTCATCGAAGTTGCGAGATAATAATGGAAGAAAAAACACCCTTGTCACACGAAGTTGTGTGCGTTCAGATGCTTGATTTCGAGACCTCACGAGTGAGGTCTCGAAATGATTCAAATATTTTACTTAAATTACTTTTTTCTCAAAAACGACGTTACTTCAGAGGGAGCCGTTTCTCACAATGTTTTATACTATCAACAGCTCTCCATTGATCGTTACCAAGTAAGTTTTTATGCTAACAATTATTTTGAGTAATTACCAATAGTGTCCAGTGCCTTCAAAGGGATACGTTGTCTTGGATTTGGCGCTTTGAGCTATAAAAAGCGTTCGTTATGAAATGAATATGGTTGGCAAGATGTTTTAAAAGTAGAATATAATGATTCACACAAATATGCCTCATAATTGCGTGGTTTTTCTTTTACTTTGTGAACTAACACGGTCCGCCATTTTGTGGAGTCAAAAATTAGGTTCTACGAAATGGTGGAGTGGTTAGTTCACGAAATAAAAGAAAAACCACACAATTTCGAGACATATTTGTGTGGATCATTATATTCTACTTTTAAAAATCTTTCCAACCATATTCATTTCATTACAAACGCGTTCAAAATGCTTTTTATAGCCCAAATCGCCCAATCCAAGGCAACGCGTTCCTTTAAAGTGGGTTTTCTGTAGGTGGTGTTTTAAGAATGATTTGTGTTCGAATCTAGTTTGTTTTGATAAACTTCTTCAGAGCAACTTCTGAATAAAACTGTATATGCTCTCTTTGTGAAGTAAATTCAGCATATGGATTGTATCCCTAATGTTAGAAAAATATGGCTTTACAAAAAAAT
>CM037459.1:19064146-19089146 GCA_021014325.1 Plazaster borealis | reverse complement strand
CATGTAGAACTTATGTGGCAATTGCGCGAAAACTTTGGAAAATACGCAAAAACAGATGCAACAGCTGTGTTACATGTGTAATCAGAAATAGGTCAATCATTGGTGATACTTGTACCATGAGTATGAACAGTGCTGAATTCTTGTGGCTGTTTTGTACAATTAAAAAAACAAAATTGAGTTCTTCTAGTGCCATTTGTTTATCCTGTTTATTCCTGTTTATTCTTCATAGGTAGGTAACCATGTAACAAGTTACATTAAAAATTGCTCCTCCCAACGACCAATCATAAGACTTTATCTCTATACTACAAAAAGTTAACCAATAAAGCATTAAGTGTGGTAATGTAAAAAACTTGATTTTCTGATTTGGTTGAGATCAAGTAAATTCATTGTCAGAATACAACAAGTGTTTCCTATTTTAAGACAGGCATGATATTCTTCTTACTTTAGTCTGATTCCTGTTTTGTTTGCCCTTGGAAAATTTAGAAAAATTGTGATAGAATAGCCTGAAAAGTTTTTGAAAGCTTACACCATGTGTACATATAGGTCAGCCCTTGAACTCAATAAAATGTTCCTAATTTTTTTCTGAGGACCAAATAGTATGCCTTTTAAGATGAAATATTCTATTTATAGACCTCTGTAATGTTAAAAGTTGAGGTATTTATACACCGATAAACAATTATGCCATATCAGATGTGTTGCACATTTGGTTATTAATGGGATTTGGTTTTGTCAAATTTATATCCATATTTTTGTAGTGAGCTTTGTCAATAATTTATATTGGAACTTATTAAAAATATTTTGGGTAGTAGTTGATTTCAGCCACATATGAAAGTTGGTACGTGTACCAAATAAATTTCTCAAAATATTCTTTCTGCCAATTTCTTTAAATACAAGTTTTTAAAGGTAAGTGTTTTGCACATTGTTAAATCATCTAAAAAACATGCTACCCATATTTCTTATAGTATACAAACTCAAACACACAAACAAAACAAATTCTTTACAGTTTTACATATAAACATAGTTTTATTTAACCCTTTAGAGACCATTTGTTTCTGTATAATCATCACAAAATGCCTCCGACATTGCAAATATTGTTCATTTCTTTAATCAAATTTTGTCAGTAAAAATGTCAACAGAAATAACATGAAACAGAAAAATGTAGTTTTGTGTTTAGAAATTGGGATATTATATAATAACAAAGGCCTACTACAATGGAAAATTTCATATCTGGACATGACCTTTACTTTGACCTCTTTATGTGAATGGAAGTAGGTCAAACCTTGCGGCTGTTTTTGGTCTCTAAAGGGTTAAGGAGTAAGTGTGGTCAGTTTAAGCTTTTCAGAAAATGACAGTCTTGTGTCTCTCTGTAAAAGAGGGCCCTAAATGAGGGCCCCTCATTTCTGCTGATCTTTAAAAAAAAATCTATATTTTTTCCTTCATATTACTGAATTAAATCCTTACTTTCACCCAAGTACAAGTATTTTATTGTTGTTTGACCCTCATTGGAAAGTGGATTGACCACTGAACCCTGAGGTTGCAATGGTGAAAGTTGGTAGTTAAATTTTGTATTTATTGTATTTCTTTCTGATTCAATCTGAAAGCAATCTCTCTACTTAAATACAAAACTACTTAAAGGGATTGTAAACGTTTGGTAATTGGATCCCACTGTTTGTTTCAATTCTATGTAGTTGTATATATACCATAAAACTTACCTGTGAAAATTTCATTTCAAAAGGTGGTAGCGTTTTTGAGATATTCTGGAGCAGTTTGTCCATGCAGGAAGAATAATCTGCAATTGGAATACAATCTGAGAAGCGTTACTGCAGTAACGCTTCTCAGATTCAAATTTTTTTGGGATAAAAAAAGTGATATCTTTTTCCATAACCGCAATACTTCAAAGTGAAAAGTTTCTCAAAATGCATTATACTATCCAAAGCTGCTGTACTTCTTACAAAGTAAGTTTTTATTGCCATTAATTTTCAGAGTCATTACCAAATGTATACAGACCCTTTAAGAAATCATGGCAATAATAACAAAATAACTTAATCTGTACAACACCTTGATAATTACAGATTTAACGTTGACACACTAGTTCATAGGAGTCCCATATTGTCACCGTTTTCAAGAAGAGCCACATATCTTTAAATGACAAAATTAGATTATTCAAAAAGGGGCCTTTATCTCAATGAATGCATTTTTGCGTTTTCACAAACAGCCATCGGCCCCAAAACGCATTGTAATACATTGCAACAAATGTAGGTCAAATCGTTTTTCCGTTTTCACGAAGAGCCACTTATGTCAGCGCGCGCGTGATCACGTGACATACACGCCCCTTTCCTATGTAAAAACACGTTAACCAGTTGGGCGTTTAAGTAGGTCAACTCACTTTTTCGGTTTCACAAAGAGCCATGCATCTTTGACTAATTACTATGGCAATTAGCCAATTTATTTAACAAAAATAATAAGTCAATAGGGATGTTAAACTTATACAGAATCATATAAGAGGTCTTTGAATGCAAACCGTGGCTTTAGTATTGCAGATATTGCAGTTTTGTGCCAAGCACAGTGTAAAATGTAAATCTCAATCAAGCGTTTGGACATGTGTGGCTCTTCGTGAAAACGGTGACGATATGGAGTGTATCTTTACAGTCAATCCATTCTTTGCTGTTTTCAGGACCGACCCACTTAACATTGATATGAGAACAAATACCTTTTTGGCTGCCCCTATTCATGTAGCTATATTGTTCAATTCCAAAACAAAGTTTGAATTCAAATTTTGTAGTGCAAGATTTTTATAAATCAAAGTGCAATTTGCAAAGAAGTTTCATAAGAAGTTTAATAATTAAATACACTAAAGTTACAAAACAAGGAGGGTTTGTTCTCCTTAATTAGGCACACCCTAAAATACTACCGGTAATTCATATTTATTATTACTTTAAACACCAAACATAAGGTAAAAGTGTGTATCCCAATACTGCAAAAAGTTACTGAATAATGCATTAATCATAATGTTAACACTGTAACTGCACATACAAACTTGATTTTCTGCAAGGGTGGTTGAAATCAAGCAAATTTTTTGTCAGATGTCAGATTGCAATTACTTATTGCTCATTTGAAGAGTCAGATCTATTTATAGTAATTCTAAAACTGATGGTCCTTAAACATTTTTATAACTAATTATGCCTCACCAGACGTGTTGCATAATCGGTTGATGAGATGTTTTACCAATTAATTTTTGTTAGTGAGCTTTGTTTAAAATTGACAAGAACATTTAATTGACATGTTTCAGGTAGTACTCAATGGAGTTGGTGCATTATACATGTATAACCAAATCAAATTATTGTGTCTACCAGTTTCTTTTGCATGTTTTTAAAAGTTCTTGTTTTTTCATTTGTAAACATCACTTTCCCAACTGCAAGTGTGTCTGTTCTGGAACCCTTAACTTCTGTGTCTGTAGATGGGTTTGACTTTAGGTTTTCCAGAAACAGACAATATTTTTCTTTCATTGTTTTTCAATTGAAACCGGACTTCTGTGACACTGCTATTTGACATTCTGTGTGAGTTATAAGTGCAACAGTGGTTTCGCAGACTGCTTGCATATGGCAGGATGTTTTTCGTTGCATGACATATCCTTCCAGTAACGTCCAGACCAGCTTCCGTACATTTGAGTGTATACAACAGCGCAGTGTTCGCCATTCCCATTGGGCTGATATTGAGGGTTCACACTTCCGAATGCCACTATGGTAGTACCTTCCTGGCAATCCCATTGACCTGGAACATCAGGAAAAAGGAGAATTTGATTCTACTTATAGTGGCTTCTTATATAGCGCTCATATCCATCACTCAGTGACGCTCAAGGCACTTCAACATTCAGTATTTTCCTGCAAGGTATTGTGGAACTACGTTTTTGAAGTATGAGACCAATTCCTTTACATAGCACCATGTAATGGTTTACAAGGTGCTGTGGCGCAATATGCTGCCGATCAAACCAGGAACACCGGGGCAAACGCCTTCTCGTTTTGACAAGTGCACTGGGTTCTTTTACGTGCATTACACAACACACGGGACCAACGGCTTTACGTCCCATCCAAAGGACGCAGCAATAATGGTTAAGTGTCTTGCTTAAGGACAAAGTGTCACGACCAGGACTCGAACCCACACTCGGCTGAACAGAAACACCAGAGCTTGATTCCGGTGCTCTTATCCACTCGGCCACGACACGCCACTTTGATTAAGAGGGATTTTTTTGTCAGCAGTTTACTATATGCCAAATTACTTGATCATCAAAAAGCAGTTAAATTGGTTAAAAAGGCCAATCCATTAAGCCCCGCCTCATGATCTGAACAATATTAAAAGTTGCAATTGCATATAACCATGACTCTGTTTTACATGGAAACATAATATCCATTTCGTGTGTGGTTCATGTGTTATGACATTTACAACTAGTACATGTATTCACTAACGAATAGGGTGGGTTTTGGGGAAAGCTTGTACTATTGAATTTAATTTAAATGTATTTGTAAAGGATTCAGGAAACTTTTGTCAGTTAATGTTTAAACTGTAGATGATGAAACTCATAACTCACATATTTACAGAAAATACAGGAGTTGTGCATTTACGTTTATTTTCCTAAACAGTTAAAAGTATTATGCAGGATAGGTAGTGCTGACAAAATAGTTGAAGACAGCGTTCTTATTTTTGTGTGAAACATAAAACAACAAACAACAAATCTGTTATTTTATGAATTTTCATAAGGGTGGACATACCAATATTAATTTGATGCTTTTATTGTTGAAAAGTTCTTAGTACATCCCTTGATTAGGGTTGAGAGAAACAAGGGTTTGAGTGTATCTGGATAAATCAGACACTTCAATCCATGTATACATACCTCCAATAGCAACAATATTGCAGTTGATCCAAAAATCTCTCTGCATCCCCACCAAGTACTGTGTCTCAAGCTGGCTTTGTGGGACGAGGAAAACCCCACCTTTCTTCTTACACTCCTCAGTTGCGTTTTGCCACTGTAACTCCTCAGTGAAGATGTAGCATTCATCCCTCCACTGGCTCCAATCTGGAGGACAACCCCCAATGGAGGCAACACAGTGCTCAATACCGGCAGCATACTTAAGTCTCAAAAAGACGCCAACAAAATAAAAGTAAAACTTCAACATTTCTGAAAACTGTTCAAGTTGCTTGTGGTTATGAAAAATACTTGGTATATGCAGTCTAACACCTTTACTGTAGAAGCCAACTTGGGTGTTGCCTGATTAGCTATCAAGCATATGCCTGCGTATCCATAGAAACGGAATTCACAGAGGCAGATTGTTGATTCAATAAATAGTGGTCTCCATAGTTGTGCCATAGCAGAGTATTTCCGGGGAAACACAAAGACAAAATCAATAGTGGGAATAGGCAGAAAATGTAACCATATCAGTGAATTGACAAACATAAGGAAAGGGGGGGGGGGTCTTTTGCTGGTTTTATTTGTGCTGGTTGGTTCATAGAGCTATAAGCTTGGATGTGTTTACTTGGCAGTTTGCTTTCACAGAGTGTATTTGTCTACAGATAATTTAACAGCAAGTAGTTAGGATGTCAGGGAGTGACTTATGCCATGTAAAAGGAACATGTACATGTACAAAGAGTACATGATATTACACAAACAAAATCATGCACACCCAATCTTTGAGGGTGCATGACTGTTTTACTGTTACAGAACAAATAACTAACGACCCTTTCCCCTCCCCCCACAAAGAAATGTCTTAGTACAATTATCCACACTCAACTGCAGGTAGAGATGTTATGTTTATTTGTTTAAAAAGTTAATTGCTGGGAGTGGTTTTTTTTTTTACATTGTTTCCTTATTTTAGTTGATATGTCTTCTGTTTCCAACTTAAAGCAAACAAAACAACTGTGGGTTCATGACTGTGTTACTGTTACAGAACAAATAACTGACAACCCTTTCCCCTCCCCCACAAACAAATTGTCTAAGTACAATTATCCACACTCAACTGCAGGTAGAGATGTTATGTTTATTTGTTTAAAAAGTAAATTTGTTTGGGGTGTTGTTTTTTTACATTGTTTCCTAATTTTAGTTGTTTCAAACCTCAAAGCAAAACAATTGTGCAAATCATTCAAAAGATAATTTCATCCTCTGCAAAATTAAATGAACTTGTAACAGAAGAAAAATAATTACTACGAAAGTTATCTAAGGATTTCTAGGTACAGCAGAAATCTTGTGAATATCCGTGCCTGTCTAGTCTGTGTGTAATTAATTGTGCAAGAGTGCTGAAAATAACCTTGCAGTCAAAATATGGTATGCCTGGTTGCCATAGTAACAGAACTCATCAGTGGTAGAAGCAGAAGGTTATCTTAGAAATTGGTGGTATCCATAGTTGCAAATTTAAAATTTCCTTTCAACTAATTCCTATAGAAATAGGTGTCACAGTTTGTACATGATGCGATGTGCAACCATAAACTCATGGTGATCTGTTACACTGTCGATTAGATATTTCAGAAACACTATTTTTGTATATAATTTCTTAATAATATCAATAAAAACAGGTTTTTTTTACTGTTGATTCAATATCAATATTTTGGTATGTAATTTTCTTAGTTTTTTCAATAAAAACAGTTTTTTACTATTGACCTCCAACTAGCATTGGAAGTGCCTTCAACGAAGCAAAATTATTTTTATAAATGGAACGTTTCCATATAAATTAAGGATAATGTCATTGAAGTGGATGCAGTAGTGATCTTCATGTTATGACTGTATTCTACCCTCATCTTTCTAAAACTTATTATCAGATGCAAAAATTTATTTTGAACAGAGGGACGCCTATGTGGATACTATGATGATTTCAACAATTTGACATCAAGCACACTAACTGACAGTAGATCAGTTAATATTGTATTTACTTTAATAATTGTTGTCATGTAAAAGCGTTGTGTTATTTCGGTTGACATTTTCACTTAAAAGGTTACAAAAATTTAAGAAAATGCAGGATTGATCTACTATCTTTTATAGATTGTATCTCCACCATGTAAAGTTTCAAATCCTACTCATGTACATGGTGTTACCGCAAACCTCACTAGATTGTATCTCCACCATGCGTACTGCAAGACTTACTACAGTACTAGATTGTATCTCCACCATGCAAAGTTTCAAATCCTACTCATGTACATGGTGTTACTGCAAACCTTACTAGATTGTATCTCCACCATGCAAAGTTTCAAATCCTTCTCAAGAACATGGTGTTACTGTAAACCTCACTAGATTGTATCTCCACCATGCAAAGTTTCAAATCCTACTCAAGAACATGGTGTTACTGCAAACCTCACTAGATTGTATCTCCACCATGCAAAGTTTCAAATCCTACTCATGTCATGGTGTAACTGCAAACCTATTCACTTCATGCAAAGTTTGAATTTCTACTTAATGAGGTCACTAGCTTCCTCTGGTTGCCCTATACTTCACCTTTTCAGCAATTCTTGTCTTCTTCATGCAGCTGCGGCACTGGACCTTTTTATCTGGGGGTGCAAGAGGGGGGCAAGCTTTAAATTTAAAGGGGGCAAACATTAATCTTTAGCGCAATTTTGTACCGCTGATGTACCGCTGATGTACCACAATGATGTTAATTTTAATTAATTATATGTGATGCGATCAAGCTGAATGAGTCATTTGTCCGAAATATCAGTATGGAGAAACAAGCCAAAACAGTCCAACAGGGGTGAAATTTTTAAAAATATTTGTTTGTGTAAATTGAAATGACAAATTATATCTTGATTTATATTAGCAACTTCCTTCCTGATAAATAACATCAAAAAGGGGTTAAAATTAGCATTGAAAGAAAATGTGCCGATGTAGTTTCAATAAACATCTCGACTTTAAACACCCTTTTCTCAGTTTTATTCTCTCGCATCTCTTGGTGTTTCTACTTTTCACAACTTTTGAACCAAAGGTGGTATCAACATGGGGTTTAACAGTATTAATGCATAAATTATGCTCAAATAGATTATGTTTCAAATGTATAGAAAAATGAAAAAATTCCTGGGTCGACAACCGACTCATTTTGCTTGATCGCATCACAAATGGATAAAATTGATTTTATTATACAACACAAACATAATGCATTATCGAGGTTGCAATGGTTAGGGGTTAAATGTTCAATATCGGCGATTGTGGAAAAAATGTGGGGGGGGGGGGAGAAAGTAACTGGGAGGCATTTGTCGTCACTTTCTGTAAGTACCTTAACAAATCTTGCATTTACCGTTCTATCTGATTTCTTATTAACAGGACACAGTTGTTGGCCTTCAAGCACTGGCTGCTTATGCTGGTATCCTGAGCTCAGAACCACTGAAGATGCGGGTGGAGTTGATGAGACGCTCAAAGAAGCTGCATCAGTTTGAACTCCTGGAGAAGAACAAACTGGTGATGCAGGAGATGGAGTTGAGTGTGCCCAATAGTTACAACATCAGGGCTAGAGGAAAGGGATGTGGTCTGATACAGGTAAGGTCTGGTTCCCTGTAGTGGTCATAGCAATGGTAGTGTTGATTCATATAACATGTAGAGGGATCTACCTCAGTTTGGTTTCATTGATGTAGTTATTCATTCGTGAGAAATGAGACGGCTTTGCCATGAGATCTATTTGATATTAATAACCATCATGTTTTAGTGTGAAACCAGGCTTTCTGCTTGTTTTCACTCATACACTCTTGATTTGCTGAGATGTAGAACAAAGAGCCATTCCAACAGCTTTATTCCACGTACTGCATACCTTTGGCATTCCTTGCCTGGTGCATGTTTCCCTCCATCCTACAATTTAGTTTTAAGAGGAATATCAATTCCTACCTTTAGCTCCCCTGAGCTTATTTCATCTTAAATGCTTTCTTCTTGTAGCCCCTTACCAAGAGTGGCTTTTAAAAGAATTTAAAACAATAAAAAAAATAATGTGCAAAAAAGTATGGCCCTTTTCTCCCAAGATATTAAAGGAGCATTGTAAGGCATAGCAAATAGGCTGAATGTTTTGTGCACAATGAATGCTAATATTGAGTCGCAAATCATCTGCTCAAGACTAGAAGGTCATTAGTGCAATTTTTATGGGTTTCATAAAATTGCTTTTGCATATTTTGGGTTGATCAAGAGTTGTCTTCTAAGTATTTGTTTGGCAAAAAAAAACCCACCATTCATTTTCTAAGTAACACATTTATTTATTTGATTTATTTTTTCAAATTGATACGCATTTTTCATTTAATGACCTTTTGATCATTATGAGTATGAAATTACAATTAATGACCTTATAGCGCTGAGCCGACGAAATTATGATTTATTGAATAGCAACTGATACATTTTGTGAAGCATTGTGCTATGCTATACAAGGGAAATCATTCACTGATTTTGTTATTTTGAATCACGGGTGGTTTGAAATTAGCCCATTGAGGAGGAATTAATGTTATGCAGGGTTTCTGCGTATCCCTACAACGTATTAATAAGTCTAAAATTGGACTATTCAAATTTAAGGCCTTAAGAAGCATTAACAAGTATTAAATTCAGTTGTTTGAGGTTTAAACAAAAATGGATGAAACGTGTAATGAATTTTCCTAACAGCTCATAAGGAACCGAATTACACTGCATGTGAAAAAGTAGCAGAAAGTGTGAGTGGGTATAGCTGTTTCTCCTCTGCTTTTTCACTTATTTTTGGTCCTAAATTTTGTTGACCGTAGCATTAAAAGGGTCTTTAAAAATTGGCCTTTTAAAGTGTGCGGATACCCTGTTATGCTAACATGAAATTTCATTTAATAACTTCTAGACCAATGGAGACTTAGACCCAGACCTATTGACTTATGATTTTGAGTTTTGTTGAGTGAAACCTGTTTGTCATTGTAATGTGTGTCTATCCAACACTTTACAATCCACTACAACTTGTTGTAATGTGTGTCTATATCCACAGTTTACAATCCACTACAACTTCTTGTAATGTTTGTCTATCCACAGTTCACAGTCCACTACAACTTATTGCCGCTTACTCCGCCAGTAGCACCCTTTACTCTTACCAAGAGATCTCAAAACATGGACAACAATTGCCAGAAATTTTCAATGAATCTATGTGCCAGGTTAGTATACCCCCATTGCTCATTTTATGATCAGGACCTTGTGTTGGTCTGGTAGAATTTATACCGAGTATTGACCCAATTTAAGTGACGTCAACACCACAACAAATCTTGTAACGCCATTTTGGGAGTCAGTTTCCCTGTGAATTATACTGTGTAGTGTGTGTTTAAGGTGACTTTCGCGCATTACCGCGTTAACCATATCGTTAAATTTAATTTTGACTCCCAAATTGGCAAACCAGTGGGGCAAACAGTAGCTGTTTGTGAAGTTAGTGCAATTGGTCTATACAAAAACTTAAACAATCTGTCCAGTTAGTCTTGACCCTTTAAGAGACAATAGCGGCCGAGAGTGGCTTGTACCAAAGTGCTCATAGCGGACGCAAACGGCTGCAAGATTTGACCTACTTCCGCTCAACTAAAAAGGTCAAAATAAAGGTCATGTCCTGAATTGACATTTTCCAATGATTCCCATGTTGACATAGAATCTATAATTCAAAAACAAAACCATATTTCCTTTTCTTCTCTTGTTTTTCCAGACATTCTTCATACAAAAACAATTTGAGTAAAAAATCAATCAAATTTGCAATATCTGGGCACATGGTGATGATTAACAGAAATGAATGGTCTCTAAATGGTTAAGACCCATCTGTTAAACCTTGCATACTAACTGAATGTGTATTTGCTGATCTTATTATCATAATTGTTGCTATTCTCGTATTTTGCTGCTTTTTTTTGTGTGTGTTTTTCCTTTGTGCATTAAAATTTTCTTCAGTTATACAAAGTTGATTCCAGACCCCTGTTGTTATTACCGGGTATGAATATTAATACTACTTGAGCCATAAAAACATTTCTGGAAGTGAAATTGCACATGGACTTCAGAGACACCTTTTGAAATTTTCAGGAACAAAAGTATTATAAAATGAATACAGTAAAACGTCTTTATTAATACAAATTAGAGTTAGAGCAGTGTTTGCTAGAAATGAAGATATTGTTTTTTCAGTCTGTTATAAAAGGCTGAGCTCTAAAGTGGTCTGAAATATTTGGGCCGGTAATTTGTAACAAACATCTTCATCAATTTCACTGAGCAAAATTTAAAGTGTTCATTTGAATTGTTGTTGGGGTTTTTTAAAATAAGTTTTTCAAAATCTCTGACAAGTATATTGAAGCGATATACCTAGTGTGCATTAAGGTGTACCCTCCTCAAAAACAAAACCCTTTACAATGACTGATTTAATTGTAAGCTCAAGATCCACTGTTGCCTAAGATGATGTATTACCAGTATCTTCTGTTTGCTGCTGGAAAGGAAACATTGTTAATGAATTCCTTAAATAATGACATTAAACGTGTTAACAGTCGTCACTTATTTAACCACAAATTGAAGTGTATTTTATTGGCAAAATATATCAATTTCTCATTTGATTTAATTTAATGCAAATCATTTCTACTATTTGCTATATTATTGTATTCCCCTCTGCTGGTTGATTTTCATGAAGAATACTTTATTGCTGTGCAGTAGGCCTACATCCTTGTCTTATTGTCCTATTCCTTGTTGTTTGTGTAACATAGTTATCTGGTGTGTAGTATAGACCATGTGAACTTTGTTTACAATAAGTGTGACCTTGTGCATTCTTTGGGTATTCTGGCAGGCAAGATACTACACAGGTCCTATGGGAAAGTTGACATTTTGTGTCATAATTTCCACATAAATCCAAGAATTATGAAAGTAAAAGCTGGACAAGTTTTGAGATGTGCCCCCTTTCATCATATCAAAAGTTGATAGGAATTAGACAGTGCAATCTCCATAAAATATAAGATTTTATGTTTTATTCCATTAGTCTGTGTACAAATCGTGCCTGCAGGAAGTCCAGGCTCTGTGGCTCTTTTGTAAACATGTGATGTCACAGGTCACATCGTCTATACAATTAGGAATTCTGTATACAATCTATACCTTTAAGTTACACACATCATGGGGGTCTCTACTTGACAAGACCTGCTTTTTGGAGACCCCCACCACTTAATCTACCTATATTCTGTATTTATCCCTATTTGTATTATTGATTGAGTGGAAGTATTGAATGTATGTATATATCGGTCTGGGGCAAAATTGTGTAATCATCATGATGCAAGAATCAACTGTTGATTTTGTTGTGTGTTCATTTTAAATACAGTTACTCTGGTCGCGATGAGGCAAACATGGTATTAGCTCAGGTCACATTGATGACAGGATTCTCTCCAGATGCATCCTCCATTGAGGATCTGAAAGCCCAATCAGCTGTCAGTCTATTAAAACGTATTGACACGGATGGTAAAGTTATCAGCTTCTACTTGGAACAGGTTTGTGTATAGACACGGTGTTAACGGACATGCAACTTTGAACCAAAACTCTTATATTTTTTTCATATTTTCCTGCAAAAAATAGGTCGTGCTCACCTATGTTTGACCGTAAATCTGGTTTGTATAAATCCAAACAATTCCAAGAAAATGCTGTTGTGTGATTTCATTGCATGGGATTCAGGCTTGAATTTGGGGGTAAAAATCCACAAGACAGTAGGGCTTGTAGCACGAAATGTTCTGGACAGGAATCGTTTTTACAAGACACGTATTGAAATGGGAAACCCCCCCCAAACCCCCCCCCCCCCAAAAAAAAACACCAAACAAACCAAAAACAAAAACCCCCCACCTACACAGATTAACATTCAAACTGTTTCAATTTGAATGAGCACGGAGAGAAGATTTATCTTATTTGTATTACAGGTAAGAATTATTCATTACTCAACAGAACTGAAAGAGATGTATCAGACAGAAAGTCAACATTTTAACACAAACACAAGACCGCCGAACTTGTCAAGTCATGAGTTTATTTGCCCGATGCTATAATCACTGGCCTCGGGGCCTGCAGTCCCGTGTAAAGTTCAAGCCCTAGGATTACGCTCACTACATGTGAAGTGGTCAAAATTGATTTATGTCACAATTTCATTGAGCATTTCCCCAGTTTCATTGAGCATCTTTCCCCAAGACGTAATCACATGACCACTGTGTCTCTGCCTGCCACGCTACCACAAGCTACCACAAGCTAGCACACCTTTACAAACATGGTACTGCTGCACTGCCTGAATTCCAGTCAAGAATATTCTACTGGCCCACTGGACTTGGGGATGGGAAGCAAAAGTGTTTATGTGCAAATTAGCTGTGTTGCTGATCAAATTTCAGTTAACATTTTTCAGCAAAAAATGCAAACTTGCACACTTAGTAATGAATTGCGGAAACAGCCCATAAATGGCCCAAACTCTAGACAATGACTTCTTCCGGCACCCCATATCCACACCTATGTTCATATGGTTGTTTGTCTTGTTTTTGTCCCGATAATCAGTTGCATGTCTGTGTTAATCTTGGTCTCAAGAACTGTAAATTTCCAGTCAGGCTTTGGGTACAAACTGAAGCACTGTACACCAATGAATCAAGAACCATTGAATGTCAGTGGGTTGTGCTTGTCGTTAGTTTGTATACTAACAAAAACGGACTGGAGCACAGCCCTGCTCCAGCAAAATTGAAGTAAAGTTTACTTGTTAGAAGAGGATCCATATGAAAAGTTAGACTGTCACCTGTCGCATTTTTGGTTTCAGTAAGAAGGGACCTTTTCAGTTCTATTTAATACTTGGAATGTTACAACCAAAAATTTAATATTGGACAAGAAATGGCCATTATTATTAATAGTGTTGTAAACTTTGTGTTATTGAAGTAGTACTTGGTGGAACTTAAAACATTTTTCCTTTGTACATATTGTCTCCATCACAATTTTTATTTTGAAAACAGGGCCTGGGCATTGAGCCAGTTTGCTGGGACTTTGTGGCCACCCGTGACTTTGATGTGGAGCATGCCAAGCCAGGCATAGTGAACATGTTTGATTACTATGAGAAAGGTACAGTATCCTGAGTATTGATGAAGCCCTACTTCAAATTCCTACGTGGAGAATCTTCCATCAGAATGAATCACTTATTCCTTTTCCTTTTTCTCCAAACAGATCTGGCTATCTCAGATTCCTTTGAGTTTGTCTGTGACGAAATGCCAGAACCAGAACCAGATATGAGAACTGAGGTACCTACTGCACCAGGCTCAGATGGAGGTAAGATCCTTTTGAATTGGCTGTGAGTATAGGGCCGTATCTGAATTGGACAGGTTTTTTTGATGGACAATGTGTCTGTGAGATATGGTGGAGCTGAGGCATTTAGGTAACGGAACACAAGCAGCAAGATCTTAAGCTGAGCTTGTGATTCTACAGCTAGCCAGCGCATCACGATCACTCAAGCAGCCAGCTAGTTCATCCGTAGTCTCCACTCCAGCATCTTCTTTCATCGTCTTCACCATATTCTTGATTCACCTCCCTCTGTTCAGTTTTCCATGTTTTGGCTCCCACAGGATCACCCGACTTGCTGGTTTAGACGTCTTGGCTTGATCTTCTTCGAGACCTTTGGCAGGCTGCCATAGAGCTTGGCATTCATCATATGGGCCTTCCAGCTCACGTCCATCTTGGTGTAGCACCCATTGAGTGGCTTGGTCTGTGCTGCGGTGAGGGTCCATGGCTCACTACCGTAGAGAAGAATCGTCTCGTATCTCAACTTTAGCATCTTTCACAGCTTTGACCTCCTGATTTTATTCATGTCATGAAGAGCTTTCCATGCCAGAGCCTTCCATTTTTTATGTCTTTAACAGTACCATGCATCCTGGCGCCCAGGTACTTGAAGTCTTCATTGAGCTTGAGAGATGCTCCATTATTGGTCATCAGGGCATGATGGTCGCCGATGTTAAACACCAGGTACTCCGTTTTCTTGGCATTGAGGTGCAGCCCCACTTTCTCACATTCCGACTCCACTCTGCTAAGTAGATCTCTTTGGCCTCTCTGATCTGGTCTGATAGTAGGACTAGGTCATTGGCAAAGTCGAGATCAGACAGGGTGACTGGACCAATTCTTCTGGAATTCCTTGGTGTAATGGTGAAGCCCAGGTTCTCATGTTCCTTGAGTGCTTGTCTCGGAGCGAAATCGAGAACAATGATGAACAGGAAAGTCGCCAGTGTGTCACCTTGAAGGACTCCAGCGAGAATGTTGAATCTGTCACTGTCTCCATCGGGGGTGACAACTTTGGCAATGGTGCCGGTGTAAGTAACCTCAATTGCTTTGAGAAGTCGATGGGGGACTCCTGGCCTCAATTGCTTTGAGAAGTTGTCTTGATCATTTTGCCACGATGGATAGAGTCAAAGGCCTTCTTGAAGTCAATAAAAGTCAGTACAGCATGTAGATTGTTCCTCTTGACCTCCTTCATGATTCTTCGGAGGGCCAGGATCTGCGTAACCATAGACCTCTTCTCCCTGAAGCCGTTCTTGTTGAACCTCAGCTTGGGATCTATGGCGCCGTCCTGATACGTTTGAGAATCAGGGGGTTATAGATCTTGGCTGGGGTACACGTGAGGCTAATCCCATGGTAGTTGTCAGTCTCCCTCAGGTTGCCGGATCTGGGGACTGGGGTGATGTTGGATAAGGACCATTGAGCAGGTTTGTTATTCATCATTAGCGCTGTGTTGCAAAACTTTAGCATGATGTCATCGAGCTCACAGTTTTTTAGCACTTCTGGAGGGATGCCATCCGGACCAGCACTCTTTCCTTGTTTGAGAGATGTATTCACCTTCCTGAACTCCTCCATTTTGAAGGGTCCATCATTTATTTCAATATCTATTAGGACATCCTGTATGTTTTCATCCTCTTCAGTGACTGTTTGGGGGTCACCCAGCAGTTTCTTAAAGTGGTAAACCAAGTCTTTACCTGTTCGTCGGGTGTAGAACCGCTGATTTGACTTTCCTTGGTCACTTATCTCATTCAAGATCTTCCACGCCTCTCTGTGTCGTGTCCTGTCACCTGTTGCCTCTACCTCACTGATCTTGCGCTCTAGTTCCTCCTCCCTAAGTCTGTCATACACCTCAAAGAGTCGAGCCTGGGCTGCCTTGAGGCTGTCTTTGAACTCAGCAGATTTGCCCCTGATGTATTTCTCATGCCTCCCCTCAACTTCCTTCCGTGCTTTGACAACATAAGGGTGGTCGGAGTGGCGGCTCTTCTTCATACGCTTCTCTTTGGGTAGACCCTTCATTGCTTCAGAGTTGGCCTCGATGAAGTGCTTGGAACGTGTGGTTGCGGCCACTCTCCTCCTTGCCTCATTCTTCACGTCCTCCTGTTACTTCTTATCTTTCTCTCCTTTCTCTTCCTTCCTCGGTGCTTGGAAGAAGTTGACCACCTCCACTGTGTACTGGTACTGTAGCTCAGGCCGGGAAGAAAAATACTTCCAGTCAATCTTCTCTTTAGGGCTGGTTGTCTTTGGCTGTCTCAAGCTAAGCCTCACTCAGTCTTGAACCTGCTGTATGCCTCATCATTGAGAACATTGTTATGCCATTTATGCCTGATGAGGATGAATTCGGTCTAGTCTTGGCTTCTGTAGCCCTGTCTTGGAATGTCCAGAGTTTTCCTGGTTGTTTCTGAAATTAGGTGTTGGCTGCTATGAGGTCCGTCCATCGTTCCACCCTGCCAGATGGTGTGATCAGTTTCCCTAGACGCAGGAGCAGATGCATTAGAGATGCTCAGCTGTAGTCTTTGCCTCAAGAGGCGACGGATGACACTGTGATAGCAGGATCTACTTCTTCTTTGACCCAACTGGGGGTTTGAAATCAGAGTTTTCCTTCTCCTAGGAGGGCTGCCAACCAAGGCTATGAGCCCCACCAACCCAAGTTTTAAATCAGAGTTTCTGTCTCCTAGGTGATTTACCTCCTATGGTTACTACTCTAAGAGTCAAAAGACAGATTTATTATTCTTTCCAACATGGAAGACAGTTCACATAAAAGATCTTGCAAGAGCCAGGTCGGAATAGCCTCAATAATTATAAAATGTGTAAAGTTAATGACTGTAAATATTCTTTGTTCTGACATTAGATTTTATTTAATCATTCTTTTACAAAGATCCTGATGCCAAACCAGAGCCGATGCCAGTTGACCCTGATGCCAAGCCAGAGCCAATGCCAGTTGATCCTGATGCCAAACCAGAGCCAATGCCAGTTGATCCTGATGCCAAACCAGATCCAATGCCAGTTGATCCTGATGCCAAACCAGAACCAATACCAGTTGATCCTGATGCCAAACCAGAACCAATGCCAGTTGATCCTGATGCCAAACCAGAACCAATGCCAGTTGATCCTGATGCCAAACCAGAACCAATGCCAGTTGATCCTGATGCCAAACCAGAGCCAATGCCAGTTGATCCTAGTGCCAAACCAGAGCCAATGCCAGTTGATCCTGATGCCAAACCAGAGCCAATGCCAGTTGATCCTAGTGCCAAACCAGATCCAATGCCAGTTGATCCTAGTGCCAAACCAGAACCAATGCCAATTGATCCTGATGCCAAACCAGATCCAATGCCAGTTGATCCTGATGCCAAACCAGAACCAATGCCAGTTGATCCTGATGCCAAACCAGATCCAATGCCAGTTGATCCTGATGCCAAACCAGAGCCAATGCCAGTTGATCCTAGTGTTCAACCAGAGCCAATGCCAGTTGATCCTGATGCCAAACCAGATCCAATGCCAGTTGATCCTGATGCCAAACCAGAGCCAATGCCAGTTGATCCTGATGCAAAACCAGATCCAATGCCAGTTGATCCTGATGCCAAACCAGATCCAATACCAGTTGATCCTGATGCCAAACCAGAGCCAATGCCAGTTGATCCTAGTGTTCAACCAGAGCCGATGCCAGTTGACCCTGATGCCAAACCAGAGCCAATGCCAGTTGATCCTGATGCAAAACCAGATCCAATGCCAGTTGATCCTGATACCAAACCAGAGCCAATGCCAGTTGATCCTAGTGTTAAACCAGATCCAATGCCAGTTGATCCTGATGCCAAACCAGAACCAATGCCAGTTGATCCTGATGCCAAACCAGATCCAATGCCAGTTGATCCTGATGCAAAACCAGATCCAATGCCAGTTGATCCTGATGCAAAACCAGAGCCAATGCCAGTTGATCCTGATGCAAAACCAGATCCAATGCCAGTTGATCCTGATGCAAAACCAGATCCAATGCCAGTTGATCCTGATGCCAAACCAGATCTAATGCCAGTTGATCCTGATGCCAAACCAGAGCCAATGCCAGTTGATCCTGATGCAAAACCAGATCCAATGCCAGTTGATCCTGATACCAAACCAGAACCAATGCCAGTTGATCCTGATGCCAAACCAGAGCCAATGCCAGTTGATCCTGATGCCAAACCAGATCCAATGCCAGTTGATCCTAGTGTCGAACCAGAGCCAATGCCAGTTGATCCTAGTGTCCAACCAGAGCCGATACCAGTTGACCCTGATGCCAAACCAGAGCCAATGCCAATAGATCCTGACGCAAAACCAGATCCAATGCCAGTTGATCCCGATACCAAACCAGAACCAATGCCAGTTGATCCTGATGCCAAACCAGAACCAATGCCAGTTGATCCTGATGCCAAACCAGATCCAACGCCAGTTGATCCTAGTGTCGAACCAGAGCCAATGCCAGTTGATCCTAGTGTCCAACCAGAGCCGATGCCAGTTGACCCTGATGCCAAACCAGAACCAATGCCAATAGATCCTGATGCAAAACCAGATCCAATGCCAGTTGATCCAGATGCCAAACCAGATCCAATGCCAGTTGATCCTGATGCCAAACCAGAGCCAATGCCAGTTGATCCTGACGCCAAACCAGAGCCAATGCCAGTTGATTCTGATGCCAAACCAGATCCAATGCCAGTTGATCCTAGTGCCAAACCAGAGCCAATGCCAGTTGATCCTAGTGCCAAACCAGAGCCAATGCCAGTTGATCCTAGTGCCAAACCAGAGCCAATGCCAGTTGATCCTGATGCCAAACCAGAGCCAATGCCAGTTGATCCTAGTGCCAAACCAGAGCCAATGCCAGTTGATCCTAGTGCCAAACCAGAGCCAATGCCAGTTGATCCTAGTGCCAAACCAGAGCCAATGCCAGTTGATCCTAGTGCCAAACCAGAGCCAATGCCAGTTGATCCTGATGCCAAACCAGAGCCAATGCCAGTTGATCCTAGTGCCAAACCAGAGCCAATGCCAGTTGATCCTAGTGCCAAACCAGAGCCAATGCCAGTTGATCCTAGTGCCAAACCAGAGCCAATGCCAGTTGATCCTGATGCCAAACCAGAGCCAATGCCAGTTGATCCTAGTGCCAAACCAGAGCCAATGCCAGTTGATCCTAGTGCCAAACCAGAGCCAATGCCAGTTGATCCTAGTACTCAACCGGACTCAATTCCACCTCATCCAGTGGTTGACACCACTGCCACATTGCACACAACTGAACGCAGCATAGGTAATTTAATTAATTAATTACTGAACATTTTTTTGCTGATGCCACACGGTTCATTTTAGATGCAGCAGTTTTTAAATTGCAAACTCACATTGTAAAAACAGTGTGAAGCAAATTGTTATGTATTTCCTTTTTAGCCAGTTGACATTGGAGTTTTTCAAACCTTACAGTACCCAAGGTATTAATTTCAGAAGAGAATACAAAATTTTATTATTGAAACGAATCATGACTAAATGAGCTGAAAAAACAAAACAGTTTGAAATTTAGGGTTTTCTCTAAACTTACAGCTCTTTTCGTGCAAAGATTTATCATTTTTAAACCTACCTTAGTTCACGATTCTTTGATGATACAACCTTTGATCTCTTTTTGTTATGTAGCTACAACAATACCCACTCCTACTACTACTGAAACTATAATTGCAGGTAAATATATTCTGTCTACAAGTGTATGTGAAATGGCAGTTCTCAACAGTATATATCTGTTATATTTTTGTCAACAAATGAAGCCCCTTTCTTTAGAGATTGGGAGTACACACAATGATAGATCTCATTCTTCATCTGCTTCACTCTACTCATAGAGCCAAAAGGTAGAACCTAGGAGGGTGCTATTATGTCCAACTCTTAGCGGAAAAGACCTAGGTCTAATTTCTTAAAGCTCATGAAGTTCATGAATCATGAACTAAACATTCAAATTTTCTGCTCAATAGCTTCTTGATAAGCAAGAAATTAGTGGGGTAGGCCTACCAGTCCCAGCAATGTAAACTGTATGGTATTTTGGCTGGTAACCAAATTCTGCTAAGGAAGATTTGTCTGTGCATAGCAAGTTCTTGTGCTGTCAGGCTTTATGAAATTGGGCCCTCATGGTTAGCGAGGATGCGTTAGAGTGGTGGCTCTATGGGCTAGGTACGTGTTTGTTCATAGAGTGCTACCACTCTACTCTGTGGGTAGAACATGACTTGATCTTTGTCCGATTATATGTACGTGTCTGCTGACCTAGTCCAGAGTTTGTAAAACTGTTAAGCACAAGAAAATTGCTAACCACAGACGACATGATGGGTTGAACAAACAAAATACTGTGTACTTTGTATTACTTGTGGTTGGTTCCCTGCTAATATTAGCTTGGCAGTCAAAATTTTAAAGTAATATTTTATGGCATTGTTCCTTGTTGAAATGTTATTTTTGTAAAGTATTTAACGGCATATTCTTTGACCCTCGCAATACGGGGATGGGAGGCATTTCTGTCCAGAATTTTAAGGCAAGTTGCAGCACAGTTCAACTAGAACTCTGAATTGATATGCTTAATTTCCTGCTCACGAGCTGATTGTTACAAATGAGAGCGTACTAAATAGTTATACTTGTGTTTATTTAGAAACATGCCTAAAGCATGAACATTTTGGAGGTGTACCTAGTACACTTCAAATCTTTGATCTCAGTAAAATGATGCTTAAACATTAATTTCTCTGCTACAGATACATATTGCATGTTATTCCCATCTGTCTGCGGTGATGGTGTCTGCATTGATAATGAAAATGACAGCTCGCTGTATCAATGTGACTGCCATGATGGATTTATCTTCTCTGAAGAAATAGGTCTTTGTGTTGGTAAGTCGTCCAAGCTCAGACTTGCGAACTTTTTTGTATAAATTACAATTTCGTCTGTAACAAACCTGGCACACAGTTCAAATGGAGATTTTCCACTTCTTGAGAAAGTAGAGAAAAAGTTACAGCCAAGTATCCAATGATGCAAGTGCTTAGACATGCGAGGTTAGATTTGAACTCACATTGCGGGTACAAATTCAACCACTAAAACAGCGGTCCGTAACTTTTTAGGCTTGCAACACAGTCAAAAGTTGAGGCACTCGACCATGATCTCTCGCTGCATGGCAGGCTGATTGAACGAATCCCCTGCTGCAGAGGTGACATCATTAATCCTTTCAGCCCAAGTTCTTTTGACATAAACAACCACTGGGGCCCAAGTTGTTTGACCACTCAAGCATGAATCATACATTCTCACACAACAGGAAGCTTGTGTTCAAAGTTCGATTTTACAAACTCTATTATTACCTTTACAATTTCATTTTAGATTATAATAAGTAATAAAAATTGTCTTACTTATTGAATTTCCTTTCATATAATTTAAAAATCATTGAAATCAGCCAATAAATGTCCAAGTTCTTGGTCTTTGTTTCCCCAGTGTGTTCTGTAAACCCAAACACCTTTTTGCACTCAACCATATGGCGCTCCGTAGGTGTTTGGCATTTCGGATCTTTCCACTCCAATTTGAAGTGATTGCATATTTTACCTTCATTGGAAGATTCGATCTTTGTCTTTCCAATGATGGTAAGCTTGGGTATGGAAGGTGAACATGGACAAAACTACAGCTTTTTAACAAAATGGCCTTTGTGCTCGGGCTTGAGTGCTTTATTGTGTGTTATCTTGGGCGACTAATTATAGTTGCCATTGGGGCTCAAGCAGGGTATAGTGCACAGTCAACTAAAGTCACCATTGAGGCTCAAGCAGGGTATAGTGCACAGTTGACTAAAGTCGCCATTGGGGCTCAAGCAGGGTATTGTGCAAAGTCAACTAAAGTCACCATTGAGGCTCAAGCAGGGTATAGTGCACAGTTGACTAAAGTTGCCCTTGGGGCTCAAGCAGGGTATAGTGCACAGTCAACTAAAGTCACCATTGGGGCTCAAGCAGGGTATAATGCACAGTCAACTAAAGTCACCATTGGGGCTCAAGCAGGGTATAGTGCACAGTCAACTAAAGTCGCCATTGGGGCTGAAAGGGTGAAAGAGGCTCATCTTTATGGGAACGAATTTATTATTGAAGCAGTTTGTTTTTATTACATACATTTAAAAGTAATTGCATTGAACTGCTGACAATCAAAGTTAAGGAAAGCTACCATGTTTCTTGATGATAGATCGAATGTGGGGCAGTCTTTGTTGCTGATAAAATTATAAAAAGAACTTCACTTTAAATTTAACACTTGAAATTTAGCGACCCACCTGATGTTTTTGGTTGGTCCCACTTTTGTGTCGTGACCCATAGTTTGCAATATTATGTTGTACTAGAACTTACGTTTGCTGTGCTAGACCATTCAGCAATTACGAAATCAAGTTTGTTATTGATCTTCATCTTGAATAAGAGACCTTTCAAATTGTCTTCCCACTAAGGAAATACTTTCTTTGTGAGATAAACTTTGTCTTGTTTATTGGACACAGAATTTAGCTGCTTGTCACATTCTGAAAAACGGAGCATTTCTGAAGGAGTATCAACCAGAATGGATTATTCATTTTTGTTGAACATTTCTCTATTTCTATTATTTAGTTATGACGACTACTCCGAGTTCTACATTAGCAGGTAAGTATATTGCTTGTTCTCAGCCATGCCAGAAACACCTACATGTACATTTAGCTCACTTTAAAGAGGGGTTTTAACGTCAAGCTCAGTTTTGTGATTACAAGTCTCTAACCTCACATTAAAATAGTGTAAAATGTCGTTTTGTTTGATACTGGTACTCTTTCAGAGCGAAATTTGAAACATGACGTCATTGGATATCGACAACAAATGTTCTGTAAATTCGAAAAAAGGAATATTTGCCACAGTCAAAATGTTAAATTTAATGCCATTTTGATTCATTATCACCCAAATTCAGGAATGAACTTTAAAATTTCCTGTACAAAAATGTACAGTCCCACATATTGTAAGTGTAATGTCATTTACGGTCATTAGATTTTTTGGATTTTGACAAAATTTGCACTGGGAAAGGGAAACTGATTGGGTAAATTAATTTTAAATATTTTTGGGTTGAAAAAAAAAAAAAAAAAAAAAAAATTGACTACAGCGGGACTTGAACTTGCGACCTCCGGTTTTAAGATGCCGGCACATGAGATTAGAGCCTTGAAAAAGAAGCATTTCTAAAGAAGAAGTATGACCAGAATGGGTAATTCATTTTTATTGATCATTTTCTCCATTTCTATTATTAAGTTTATATGATGACTACTCCGAGTCCTGCACCAGTATCTTCAGGTAAGTATATTTCTTGTTCTCAGCCATGCCAGAATCACCTACATGTTCATTTTTCAATAGATAGAGTTCTTAGGAAAGTGGGTGGAAAAAGTCTCTAACCTCATGTTAAAATAGTGTAAATTGTCATTTTGTTTGATACTGGGACTCTTTCAGAGCGAAATTTGAAACATGACGTCATTGGATATCGACAACAAATGGTCTGTAAATTCCAAAGTGGAATTTTTGCCCGAGTAAAAAAGGTTAAATTCAATGCAGTTTTGATTAAATATTGCCGAAAATCAGGCATGAACTAAACAAATCCCTGTAAAATCTTCAATAAACATAACCAAATGTAAAACAAAGTTCACCAGGCAATAATAAATAAAAAAATGTTGAATCCCTAAATGGCGAAGAAATTATGAATTTTTTGGGGGGTAAAGAGATAGATTAAAAAGTGTGTTTGGAGCTGCTACCAAGTATCAACATTCATAAACTTTTCAAAAATGTTTTGAGACGAGATAATCACTGTCATCAGTTTTGCATGCAACTGATAATCTCTTATCCACAACACTTATTACCTCTTAAGCCCAACTGTCTGCAGCAGTGGCACCTGTAGCAGCTATCAGTTCTTATCTTCAAGCAAGCTTGAATCCTCGATTCTGATTGGTCGATCCATAGCAACAAGAGCTGTGATATAAACCTATATTGCATGGCCCATATCACAACCTGTGTATTGCGCTGTTCTGACTCCACAGATTTGCGCTCTTTTAAGCTATACGCAAAATTTACACTGTATTGCATTAAAGCTATGCGTCAAGTTTGCTTGAAGATAAATTGGTTATCACACGCACGCTGGTGGCATACGGAAATTATAGCGTGTCTGCGTCCCATATCTAAGTCAGCCTTCAGCCTCGTTGGATATGGGATGCAGAAACACTTTTTCCATATTTCACTCGCACTTGCATGATAACTAACAATATCTTTGATCTCAGTAAAATGATGCTTAAACATTAATTTCTCTGCTACAGATACATATTGCATGATATTCCCATCTGTCTGCGGTGATGGTGTCTGCATTGATATTGAAACTGCCGACTCGCTGTATCAATGTGACTGCTATGATGGATTTGTCTTCTCTGAAGAAATAGGTCTTTGTGTTGGTAAGTTGTCCAAGCTCAGACTTGCAACGCTGCTGTTAATGAAAGACAATTTTGCTTTTAAATGAAGTCTCAACACACTTCAAACCATTTGACTTCTTGAGGTCTGAGGGAGAGTAGGAGAGTGCTGTTTGGTTTGGGTGTGTCCACAAAGGTTTTCTTAAACTATTAAGTGCCCTGGTATTAACGTCCACAAATTATTATCATTATTGGTTTCTTAAAAATGCAAACATGGCGGCCGAAAAGCCGAATTGCGGATGCATACAGAGAAGAAAAACATTAAAATTGTATGAATTCATAAAATTACACAAGGAGACATATAAAAAGATTTAAAACACAAA